>JAODUO010000926.1:0-40000 GCA_025642075.2 Ridgeia piscesae | reverse complement strand
TGTGTGTGTGATCAAATCCTGTTATGAACGACCACAGTTTTCTATAGATTTAGCGAAAATGCGGCCCAAAAAATAACTAACATTCACCATCATTCCGGTATGTAGTGGCTCAATAATTGCTGTGAACTTCTCTGGGCAGCCATACTTCCTCAGTAACTGCCATAGCCCGGTCCTCCCAACTGTATCGAATGCACAATGGTCGGTCCTGCTCAATGCACTTTTCTTGTAACTATCGGAGACAAAATATCATATCCGCGGTGCTCCGGTTACCTCTGAAGCCACATTGTGTCTCCGGAACTAGCACTGGTGTTATGTGGGTAGATAGTCTGCTGAGGAAGATCCTGGTGATGATATTTCCTGCTATGGTAAGAAGAGAGATTCTTCTATAGTTCCCACAATCTGTTCGATCACATTTCTTGTAGATGGTTATAATGCTGGCATCCTGCCCTGCTTGTGGTACAGAACCCACCTCCTAGGCATTGGTGATTAGTTGGTGCAGTCTGCTGAACAGATTGTCTCCTCCGTGCTTCCATACTAGATTCTAGAGGAATGCCATCTCCTCCAGGTGCTTTGCCATCTTTCAGGCAAGCTATAGTTCTAGCCATCTCATCCATGGTTGGAATATTATCGAGGCATGTCTTGGTAATGGGCTGCGGGATGTTGTCTAGTGCTTCGTGATTTATGTCGTCGGGGACATTGAGTAGCTTCTGGAAGTGTTCATTCCATCTTGCTACAACTCTCTTGCTGTCAGAGAAGGTCTCCATTCCATCTGTAGATTTCATGTGAATAGGTCTCTTGTTTTTGGGTCCCCACACTTCCTTCAGTCCATTGTAGAAGCCCTTCCTGTCGTTTCTGCAACACTCTGCAGCTCCACTGCCTTCCTTTCCCACCAGTCTGACTTCAGTGCACGGGTGCGTTTGTGTAGCAGTCTGCAGGCATCTTTATATGTTGCAGTGGTGGATCTAGTGCTCCTGTTTTGCAACACTCTCTGGTGAGCTTGGTCTCTTCTGCTCATAAGAGTCTGTTGCTCCTGGTCGTTGGAGTCAAACCATTCCTGGTGTTTTCTGTCTGGCTTGCCAATATATGTCTTGGCTGTTTTGTATACGACCTGTTGCAGAGCTGCCCATTCCTCGACTGGTGTTGAGTTTTCCTTCCCCTCCCACTGGACGAGAGCACTGTCCATCTCCTGCTCAAAACTCTCCCTATGGCTGATGGTACTTAGTTTTGCAGTGTTGAGCTTGGTCGGCTTATTTTTACCTTGCCTGTTGTGCTTTTGTCGTATTTTGAAAGCCACGGTCCAGCAGTTTGCTCCACGCATGGCTTGGGTACTGTGGATGTCCACCTTATCCCGACCGCGCGTGATGATGAAGTCGATCATATGCCAGTGTCTGGAACGAGGATGCATCTAGGTGGTCTTGCGTTCATCCTTCTGCTTGAATATGGTGTTCGTCACTATCAGTTCGTTCGAACTCAGAGCACAGAACCAGTAGAAGCTCGCCATTGGAGTTGCATTTCCCAATCACATGTTTGCCCATGACCAAGGGCCACTTGTCATTTTCTCTTCCTATACTCGCATTGAAGTCTCCTATTAGCAGTAGCTTATTTGTACGAGGGATGATGCCACTGAGCACACTTGCTGGCTGTTGTAGAAGGCCTCCTTGTTTTCATCTGGGTTTGTCATTGTTGGAGCGTAAACGCTGATAATTGTAGAAAAGTTGTCCTTGCTCAGAGGTTGTCTCATCGTCATGATTCTGTCACTTACTGGGCGTGGCATTTCTATCAGCTTTGTGACGATATCCTTTTTGAAAGCAAAGCCCACTCCGGCCTCCCTTCTTTCTCCTTTGGGTTTGCCACCCCAGAAGAAAGAGTATTCCAAGTCATTGTTACTACCAGACTCTGAGAACCTTGTTTCACATAGGGTGGCGATGTCGACGTTGTAATTGGCAAATTCCACTGCTACTAGTGCCGTACGTCTTTCTGGTCGGTCAGCTCCTTCTCGGTCAAGGAGAGTCCTGACGTTCCATTGTGCAATTGTCAGTAGTTGTCTTCTTCTTCTTCTTCTAGCTAATTTTCCACTGTCGACGGAAGATGAGGTCGAGCAGCGCGGTCCTAGGTAACCCGGCCGACGCCGATCCGGTATGGTATTTCGTGCAGTTGTACATTACATGGAAGCTGCTAGCAAAATGTGTTGAAGTGCCGCTGGCTTTTGCAAGTTACTAGCGGCACTCTCTCGGGGAACAAATAGAGGTCTCACACCGGCAAGAACATGTCAAGACAGGCGCAAACTATTTGTCCCTGCAGTGGCTGGTCAAGAGATGTTGGGAGTTCCATACATCAACCGCCACAGTGACATGGTTTTCTAGTTGGGGTTTGCTCCCTTAGCCTTCGGTTCTGTCAAGAACCTGTACCACAAGGCAGTGGTTTACAACTTTGCATGGCAGGGGTGTCAAACTCCCTGAAGTATTGCAATAACTTAGGTACTGTAATACCTGCATACCATACATGCATACGAACATACACACACGTATACACACACTGACGCACACACACGCGCACGCTCGCACGCACACACCTTCATAACTCATTTATTATAATATATTCAAGCTTAAGACCTTTTATTTGGCAGGGGCTGGAGGTTGGAGTTCGTGGACACAGTCGTCCAAGTGCTCTGTCACGTGTGGTGGTGGACAGCAACAGGTAACCCGAACGTGCACCATTCCGGAACCCAGACATGGTGTCGACGCTTGTTCTGGGAACGATAGTGATTCGAGGACTTGTAATAGCAATCCCTGCTCAGGTAAGTTAAATGATGTGTGTGTGTGTGTGTGTGTGTGTGTGTGTGTGTGTGTGTGTGTGTGTGTGTGTGTGTGTGTGTGTGTGTGTGTGTGTGTGTGTGTGTGTGTGTGTGTGTGTGTGTGTGTGTGTGTGTGTGTGTGTGTGTGTGTGTGTGTGTGTGTGTGTGTGTGTGTGTGTGTGTGTGTGTGTGTGTGTGTGTGTGTGTGTGTGTGTGTGTGTGTGTGTGTGTGTGTGTGTGTGTGTGTGTGTGTGTGTGTGTGTGCACGTGTGAGTGTGTGCGCGTGTGCGTGCGTGAATGCATGCGTCCGTGTGTGTGATAAAACCTGTCATGAGCGACCACAGTTTTCCACACATTTAGCGAAAATGCCCGCCAAAAACGTCGAATCTGTGAGTACAGTTTTGGAAAAATAAATCCATTTTTTCTTCTTCATTATAAACTCATGTGACCAATAACGATGACAATGTATTAATTATAAATCACATAGGCATTTCATATAAAAACATATACACAGACACATACTCAGGCACACACGCACGCACGCACGCATGCACACACGCACGCACGCACGCACGCTCGCACCAACACACACACACACACACACACACACACACACACACACACACACACACACATACACACACACAGATAGTAATTCTACCGCCCGCCCGCCCGATATAAATTAGAAGATCTGTACCAACATCAATTCATACACAGCACTTACTAAACTGCGACCTGTCATCGATAAAGCAATCTTTACGTGTCGCAACATTAAATAAGGCATATTTATTATCAATAATGCGACAACATAGTATTCTTTACACTGCATCGTAGTTTATTTGGTGAACTATCATACGTGATATAGCGAAAATGCGCGACGAAATGTACAGTTGTTGAAAAATAAAAATGAATCCATTTCTTCTAGGCATTTAAACCTGTCATGAGAGATCACAGTTTTTCTAGGCACGGACTGTTTCTGATTTAATGATTCCGGGATATCGGCGAGATCGGCCTTGACCCCCAACTACCAAGGGCTTCTTGTTTATTTAACACCGGCGAAAGTACTTGAAAGTTATTCCAATTTGTTTGCTGTATTAAATTAAATGTCAATGCGCGGTTACCCACGAAAATGTACCACCAAGCAGAAGACCGACGACAGCAACCGTGCATGAAGGTGTACCTTGGAAAGATGGTGCATTTATGGTTTGAAACGAAATAAACGGCCGGCATGGCAAATACGATGTAACGTTCGCCAACTGAAACTCGCGGTCAAGTGTCTTTCTGACAGGTTAGTAAATCCTGTTTATTTAACTTCAACGATTAACACATACTTTAGTCGTATGACAATAAAAATTATGTTATGTGGCGGTATTCGCCTATGCCTTGAACTAATATTCGCTACTCCTGTCCTTAGGACCGGATTTGTCTTCGCTAATAAGTAACTAATTCGCTAGAGTCATAATTCATTAATAGGCTAACCTAACCACAGCTAGACTATTCGCGCAGTTTTAAGGTAGGAAGTCCATGATAAGATGCCTATGTTCCCCTCACAAGAGACATCTGCTTTCCTACTTTTGCTAGTATATTAATATTTAAATAAATACATACATGTTTCATATTTTCTGAAAGTTTCATCAGCACAGAGTATGCAGCATATATAGCTCTTCATCTCAGGTAAATATATGTTGTGGTACAGCCCCATTTCTTAGGCATTAAGATTATTCCTTTTGTCGAGATGACATTAGCTATAGCAAACATATACCTAATGCTACATCCCATGGGCAAATTTTTCAGTATTCTGAAAGAATTGTTATACGACAATAAAATCCTGGATATTATGTCCAAATATCCAATTATTTACAAGAGGTGGCAACATTTAACTGGTTACCTCCTAAAGTAATTTCCTTAGAAAGATTTGACTTTCTAGATACAATTTACATATACATACTATATACATATAATGTGTACATAAGAATTAATGTTACTATATTATTATAGTCAAGAGATGGAGTGATTACAATACAGATTTAATCGAGGACGAGTACCGTTTATATTTGCCTAATATTTTTGCTTGCAACTGTTTACTGTTACTTTGATAATGTACTCTAGTACGAGTAACTATCTTTTGGACCAATGTACTCGAGTACGAGTACGATTACTTAGAAAGTATGAGTACGATTATTACTGAGTATGAGTACATAGCACGATTACCCTATCTCTGTAATAATGACATAGGCCTACACGTCGAACAAAACCCCGCCAAAAGCATCTAGCTAGATATTGACAGTCTGCGAAAAGATTGTGCCATGGCGGCCACCGTTATGCTGCAAAACTATCAAGGTGAGCGTCCCAAGAAACGGCAAACAAAAGACCTCCAGGACAAGCTATGCAACTTGTGCAAGGACTGCTGGGATGGCAGGAAGGCCATTCATCTGACACTGACCCAGGGCTTTATGCAGGATCAAATCTTTGCCAGTCACACATTTTTGGTGGACACATAGATGTCAACTGTTTAGCCAGTTTACAAACTTTAAATGTTTTGTTTGGCCTGAAAAGGACTATAAACATACATGTGACACCATCTACACTTATTTCTAAGGCATATCTGACAATATCATGGATTTATGAAGATTGTTGGTGCTCCTTAATTTTTATACCCATTTCAACCCGTCTAAATGACGGGTAGTATCGGCCACAACATTCGATGCAAATAAACAGTCTGACGGATTGCGCATGAAAGTTGATGTATTTTGTAATAATTAAAATAAAGTACTTCTTCCTGTAATCATTATTGTGGCTAGTATATGTGATGATTGAGTTTTGTCCGAGGGGCTTATGTCCGGGATGGGCTTGTCTAGATGGAATTATGTATGGAGGGGGTTTTGTCCGAGGGGGTTTATCCCGGATTCTTTTACTGACCTGTAAGAAAAGTATCGGCTACAGATAGTGTGACATACTTTTCCTTTATACAGTTATTTTTCGCATATTAATTTAAGTGTAGCTGAATGTTTCCTACAGTAGTTGAGATGTTGTTGGATTTAATAGGTCTGAGTAAAGTATTACATGTTTTATAACATGAATACCAAAATACCAAACAATTGTATTACTGACATTTGGTAAATGTATCATCACATATAAAATAGCATACGTCAGAGCCATTTTAATTGTCACTTTGTTTCGTGTACAGGTAGATGTGGATATACCGCAAAATGAACCTGGTATGCAGTACCATCAAAGAAGAACCCACACAGTAATTCCATCGATATCCAAGCCGTTCATTGAAAAATGCTGAACCTATCTTATATTGTCGAGAGAGATTAACCAGAGGCTCATGGCGTATTTGTCAGACCATGGCATCCACTAAATGCAAAAGTAGTCAGGCATCACCATATTCGCATGTCAACAACCTGCATTCCATATTGTTCTCTAGTCAGTCTGGGTAACTGACTGGGCTGGAAGTCAGTTCATACACCTTCGGTACTGGGAAGTCTGTCATGGATGCAGCATACAACACACCTGAGATCACTTGGTTGCATCGCATTCGTCGACTACAGTAAAACCTTTGACTCAGTGCAATCTCAAGCAGTACTGAAGAATAGAGAAGAAGACGGGAACATCGAACTCCCGAAGGAAATCTCCAGTAACAGCTCGATGACAGTCCACGTACACAAAGAAAGCAACAACATCAACATCAGCAGAGGAGTACGACAGGGAAATACCATATCGCCCAAGCTATTCACGGCAGCACTCGAAAGCATATTCCGACGACTGAGTTGGGAAACCAGTGGCATGAAGATAGATGGCGAATATCTTTGTAATCTTCGCTTCGCCGACGACATTCTTATATGCCAACAAATGCTACATTAATTGGCTGATGAAAGTGAAGATCCGGGTTATAAGATGAACAAGTAAATGACAAAGGTGATGATGGAAAACGACACACTAATATATGTCAACAACACTCAGATCGAGAATGTTAAAAGCTACATCTACATGGGAGAGGGATACAGAACCAGATACCAAAAAACCAAGACAAGAGATTCAAAGAAGAATTACGGCCGGATAGACAGCATTCGCCATGCACCGCGACATCTTCAAGGGTAACATTACGACATGTTTGAAGAGTAGTGATTCATGTTTTCTCTCAGCAGTTCGATATATTTTTGAGGTTGTGACCTTAACATTGCTCATGGTGTATATGCCTGTTTCATCTCATCGTTTGACTTATCACAATAGCGCGATTGTTTTTCATATGTTGAGTTTAAGCTGCCATGTCATGTGCAACCTTTGTATAACTCCATTATAGTACAATCGACGTCGTGCGTTTCTTTATATTATAGAACCATTTACAAAAAAAAAATTATACAATAAATGATTATATCGGTTTGACCACCACAATACGTTTGACCACCACAATAAATATACAAGACAATAGTTAGGTCCGCAGAATATATATATATATATATATATATATATATATATATATATATATATATATAATAGGATAATGGATATCAATTATGTTCACTGTATATATATATATATATATATATATATATATATATATATATATATATATATATATTTATCATACATGCATACATACATACATATCATTATCCTGTTATTACTGTCACAAAATTGTCATCAACGGTTGATTCATTCAAATACCTCGGTGTTATATTAGATGAAAAATTGTCATTTACAGAGCATGTTACAGCCGTGCAAAAGAAGTCTCAGCAGCGACTGCACGTTCTTCGAAAGTTACGAGCTTTCTATGTTGATCCACTACTTCTTCTACGCCTTTACCGTAGCATAATTGAGCCTCTCTTAACCTACTGCAGCATTTGTTACTACCCTGCTCTTTCTGTGAAAAACCGTAACAGGCTTCTGAAAATCTCACATGTTTCTGCCAAGATCATTGGTTTACCTACACCAAAGCTCTCCGAAATAATCGACCATGCAATTTTGAAGAAAGCTCGAACTGTCGCTACTGAGTCTGATCACCCGCTCTCTACGTTCTTCCATGTACTTCCGTCTCAAAGGAGATACCGTTGTATAAAATGTAAAACATGTCGCTATAGCAGGAGTTTTGTGCCGGTGGCCATTATAATGTTGAATGCTAAATGAGTCATATTGATGTCATCCGGTTGAATTGTTCTTGTAGTGTATACATCTGGAAATTCATTTGCATTTTGTTGAGACCATCCCATATATTTTAGATGTGATCATGAGTTGTAAAATGCATATCCTTTTTAAGGACAATAAAGTAAAGTGAAAGTGAAAAATTCAGTATGTATATCGTACAATAATTATAGCCTGTCTTCAATTTAGTCCTGAGTGACTCGGCCAATTTGACTATATAGTTAATAATTAACGGATGTTCCATGGTAATCTACTGTCCAACTAAGTTGTGAAACATTTACTAAATTTGACGACATACAGATTATGCCCGTTTATGAGGAATATATCCGTTAACTATTACTTGAAATTACCCACAGGAGCCAACTATAATGACAATACCCTGAATACACAAGCCTGCTATACTCTGACGAGAATAACAACTAAATACTTAGTCACTGACTGCCTTTTCATTCTAAGTTCATATAAATACAGCTCCAGTCCTCAGGAATACGATAACACTGGCATAGCCAGAGTAGTCCAATCCTGGACAAATGTGGATGGTGGGGAACGGGAGACCAATAACTGACTGCCTGATTCATAGTGTCACAAAGTACAGTGGGTTACAGGATGCCAATTACTAATCCTACCCTTTCGCAAAAAGTCATAATTCAAATAGGATTAAGTTATGAATTCTCCACTTCTGTCGCTGGCTGCAGCCCAAGAGTTGACAGAGTCATAACAAATTGCATTATTTTCAGTTTACATGATGGCTAATGGCTATTAAAGATTCAAAACAATAGTTGCCCGGTTATTAGATTAGGATCAAATTGCATTTTGTCGTAATTAATTTCTTATCTTCACTGTCGTCAGGGATGAGCTGACCATGATTTCATGTTCCATTGTCTTTTTCTTCCTCTCATCTTTCTCTTACTACGTTCTCTGACAGCAGTCTCCGATTCCTTCTATCTATTAGTTTCCCCGTTCTTCTCCCACTCTTTCTATGCCACTTTTAATGCAATCCCCCATCGCAGTTTCGGAGCGTATTGTTTAATCCGCCTTTCACACGCCAGCGACTATTCTTTGCAGGACTCACGTTGACGCAAATGAACTCAACGGCTAACATATCGACCACTTCTACGCAAATAGAAACAACTAACACACCGACCACCGACTTCAATACGATACCATATATCATTGGTGGAATATGTGGATCGGTCGTCTTAGCCCTTGTTGCTACTAGGTGCGTTTCATAAAGAGCATGTTTTTAAGAGGATCATATCAGTAGATTACACATGTAAATGGTTTTAAACTGTTTTTTTTAAGTATTACTAATTACATTTCCATGATTATCTTGCATGAATACGCCAAGGACGTCCTATATTGACATCTTCTTTGACTTATCGACAACTGCTTGATTATTTGCATATGTCCTATTGCGATAGATGCATATCTTGAGTTATTTACTCCATGTATTTTGAAAATGTAAACATCTACCTATATAATTAAGTAATTAAATTATATATATATATATATATATATATATATATATATATATATATATATATATATTAATATAAGTAGTATAGTGTGTGATTATCGTGTGTAGCCTGGCGCGGCGCGGATGAATTCCTCTGGAGGAAGGTCAAGGTCATGCATCAAAGTCAATGGTTAAGTGGCGCCCCAAGCGGATAGTTGCTGAACTGGTGAACAGGTCACGAAGTAATATGGTCCAAATTCATGCGTCTTATTTTTTAAATTGAGTCAAATGGGGTTAGGGGGTCAAGTGGCGGATAGGTGGTGAACTACAAAATAGGTCAACCAGTCGAGCCATCTGTCGGATATGTCGTGAACTAATACCGCCAAAATACATGTCTTATTTTTTAAACTAGAACTAAAAATAGTCAAGAGGCGATCCTGGCGAGCGTTTTAGTTGGCTTTTGGGGACGAAGAAGGGTTTTGATTGGCTGTTGCGGGGGAAGGGTACAAGGTTAAAAATTAAAGGTCCACGTTACGGTCAATTATCATCATCACGTTCTGCACGTATTGGGTTACTTTCTTCACGTTCTTCGTGTAGGTCATCAGCACATCATAGCGCATGCGCAATATTATTGTTTTCTTATCTAACTTTTATAACAGTGGGCTAATGCAACTGGAGCGGAAAAAGGTAACAGGTTATACGTTATTGTGTCTTTATTGTGTGTGTAAACCTTACCACACAGGGCTTAACGCAGCGCCCTATGTAGAGTGCCAGCTCTCCTGGTAGTTAGGATGTCAATTACAAACATATATTTAATAAAGTGACAATTTCTGCGGGTGCAACACGGTGCTTGTCTATCTACCGAAGCTTGCTGCCCTGGTAATCGGGTGCTGTCTATTCTCATCGAGGGAAGCTGGCTCAGTCAGCATCAGTTAAGTGCATCAGTGGACGTTGTTGTAGGATGGCAAATGGTTGGTACACTACGCTACGGGAAGTCACCGCGTCAGCTATAGGTGTAGGAGATATTAATCGTCGACCTTCTTCCCTCCGACTGTGCGACTTGCAAGGGTATCGCTACTGTAAGTAAACCTGTCGCCGGTTCAACTATAGGTTGCTAGGGAACCAGCTGTAAATAAAAACAATTTGATACATTGTATCTGTTACGTAATGTCCCTAGCTTGATAAGTATGAGCACGTTTATTCATGTGGTGGTATCACTTCATGTCCAGTTTGTAGGTCACGCGTCGCTACCATTTCCAGTATGTAGGTCTCGTAGGTCTTCCACCAATACAAAATTGTAGTTCACGCGTCGCTACCATGTCCAGTATGTTGGTCACATAGGTCACGTTCCCCACGTATGGAAATTACCTATGTCGTGCGTGCGCATGCGTGTGCATGTGCGCATTCGTGTGCGCGTGCGTGTCCGTGCGTGTCCGTGTGTAACCGTCGACCTTCCTCCCTCAGACTGTGCGACGTGCAAGGGCACCGCTACTGTAAGTAGACTTGTCCCCGGTTCAACTATTGGTTGCTAGGCAACCAGCAGTAAATGAAAACAATGTAATACCTGTGACCGAAACAGTCATTTTACAAGAAATTCTGTTATGGAAGTAGTGTAAGCCATCGTTTTCTATATAAAACCCTAATTAGTGGCAGTTTTGTCCACTAGATGGGACTACCGTCTAAAGTAGTGTCAGAGTTATTCGCTAGATGGTACCAGTTTTTTAAAGATGTGACGTCAAAACCCAAGAATGTTATAGATTGTTTTAGATTTGGTTAGGAAAATGATGTGTGTCGTAAGAAAAACGACTAAGGTTCTCGGTTTATGATAAAAAGTGCCAAAGTTTTTCCACAGAAGTTTATGAAAGTACCAAGATGACTTCGAAACATACGTCAAATTCACAGTCATCGCGGCGAAATGGTACAAAGTTGGCACACCGACTTAGTAAAATATGAAAAACTTGACAACTTTATCACATCGAAACACTAAATGCTATGTTATGACTGACCGAAGCCGCCATGCAGGCAGAAATTATGTTATGCTCCTGATCTGGTCGACCATTTCCCGGAAGTTGTGGTTTGCACGTGATAGAAAGCGTCAAATAACCTTGATGACTTAGTGAAACTTAGTGAAATACGACAATGTGAAAAGTATGTCAGGTCGAAACGAAAGAATATTGAGATTTTGCTACAATCATATCATCAACATAAAAACGTTATAAGTTTTCCGAAGTAAAAAGACTAAAAGATACGAAGTTATCATACTAACTTTGTAACACTTGTGAAAAGACAGCTGTATTCTCGTTGAAATGGTAAACAACATGAAAGGACCGTATTGTCTTAGTAAAATACGAAAACTTGACAAGGTTTTCGCCTCATAACACTACAATTAAGTTATGACTGTGGTCGAAATGTGTCTAACCCTAATTATTGGTTGTTTTGTCAGCGAGATGGCGCTCGCATCAAATGTTGTGTTAGAATTGTCCGCTAGACCGAGCTAGCTTTCAAAGTTGTGTCGTTACAACCCAAAGTTTTCTAGATATGGTTATGAAAATGTTCTATGACGTAAGATAAACCACCGATTTTTTCGTTTTATGAAAGAAAGCACAGCAGTTTTCCGATTGAAAGTTACGAAAGTCCCAAGTTGGTTCAATAAAATACGACAGTGACAAACCTGCTGCAGTGAAACGCTAGAATATTCCAAATTTACTACACGTTATCTCGTTGAGCTGAACAAATATTAGGTAATTATCAGTAAATACGAACACAAGACAAGGTTATCACGTCGAAACAGAAAATAACTCTGACACACGCGGACATACGCACGCGGACATACACGGACACACACGGGCACATACGGACATACGCGAACACATACGGACACACACAGACACATACGGACACACGGAAACATACGGACAAACACGGACACACACGCACACATACGGACACACACAGGGACACACCCGGACACACACGGACACACGCGAACACTTACGGACACATACGGACACACGCGAACACACACGGACACACCCGAACACACGCGGACACACACGGACACACGCAAACACATACGGACACACGCGGACACATACGGACACACACGAACACGTACGCGCACACGAACGCACACGTGCACACGAAGAAGCACACGCATGCGCACGCACGACATATGTTCCATAAGTGGAAACGTGTCATAATGGACATGAAGTGATACCTCCATGGGAATAAACGTTCCCTGGGGGGAACGAGACCTATGTGACCTATAAGCTTGACATGGTAGCGACGCGTGAACTACAATTTTGTCTTGTTGGAAGACCTATGTGACCTACATACTGGACATGAAGTGAATAAACGTACTCAGAATTGTCAATCTACGACAATACATCACATACGATGTATTACATTGTTTTTTATTTACTGCTGGTTGCAAGCAATCTATAGTTTAACCGGCGACAAGTCTACTTACAATAGCGGTGCCCATGCACGTCGCACATTCGGAGGGAGGAAGGTCGACGGTTAATATCGCCTACACCTTCAGCTGAGACGGTGACTTGCCGTAGCGTAGTGTACCAACTACTTGAAATCCTACAACGTCGTCCACTGACGCACTGGAACTGATTCTGACTGAGCCTGCGCCTCTCGATGAGAACATACAGCACCCGACTGTCCTGGCCGGGACAGCAAGCTTCGATAGACATGCGTCTTGTCGCATCCGCACTTGACATGGAGGACCAGGTGTGTTAGTCACATACGAGGGAAAGAAACCAAAGTTCTTTCGGTAGAGATACAAATTATAACATGGCGCATACAGCTAATGGGGTGATCCTTTTCCGGAAGACAGAAACACGCGAACACACACGGACGCACGCGGACACTCAGGAACACATACGGATACACACGGTCACATACATACACATACGGACACACGCAGACACACACACAGACACGCACGCGCACACGAACGCGCACACATGCACACACATGCTCACATATGTAAGTTCCATACGTGGAGAACGTGACATGTGTGACCTACATACTAGACATGGTAGCGATGCGTGAACTACAATTTTGTATTTGTGTATGTGACCTACATACTGGACTGAAATGAATAAAAGTGTACATACTTGTCTGGCTAGGGACACTACGTCACTGATACAATGTATTACATGATTTTTTATTTACTGCTGGTTGCCTAGCAACCTACTGTTGAACCGGCGACAGGTTAAATCATACTGTAGCGGTGCTCTTGCACGTCGCGCAGTCGGAGGGAGGAAGGACGATGGTTACACACGAACACATACGGACACACGCGGACACGCACTCGCACATGAAGGCGCGCATGAACACGCATGCGCACGCACGACATGTAAGTTCCATACTTAGAGAACGTGACCTATGTGGTGACATACATACTGGACATGGTATCGACGCGTGAACTACAATTTTGCATTGGGGGAAGACCTATGTGACCTACATACTGGACATGAAGTGATACCACCATATGAATAAACGTGTCCAGGCTACGTCACATATACAATGTATTACATTGGTTTTTATTTACTGGTGGATGCCAAGCAACCTGTAGTTGAACCGGTGACATGTCTACTTACAGTAGCGGTGCCCTTGCAAGGGAGGGAAGAAGGTCGACGGTTAATATATCCTACACCTACAACTGAAGAGGTGACTTGCCGTAGCGTTGTGTACTAACCAATTGCTATCCTACAACGCCGTCCACTGACGCATTGTAACTGATGGTGACTGAGCCAGCTTACCTCGATGAGAACAGATAGCAACCGACTGCCAGGGCAGCAAGCTTCGGTAGATAGACAAGTATTTTAGTAGCACACGAGGGAAAGAAACCAAAGTTTTCTCGGTAGAGATACAAATTATAACATGGCGCAATGACCTAATGGATGATCGTTTTCGAGAATACAGAAATTGTCGCTTTATTGAATATATATTTGTAATTCACATCCTAATTACCAGGAGAGCGAGCACACTGCATAGGACGAAGCGTTAAACCCAGTTTGGTAAGGTTTAAAAAGACACAATAACGTATAACCTGTTACCTTACTCCGCTTTAGTTGCATTAGCCCACAGTTACACATTTTAGATAAGAAAACAATAGTATTGCGCATGCGCTATGAAGTGTAGATGACTTACACGAGGAAAAAAGGACCCCAAATGGTCTACGCGCAGAACGTGATGATGATAATTGACCGTAACATTTACCTTTGATTTTTAACTTTCTACCTTTACGCCGCAACAGCCAATCAAAATCCTTATTCACCCCTAACAGTCAATCAAAACGCTCGCCAGGATCGCCTCTTGACTATTTTTGGTTACAGTTTAAAAATATAAGGTATTTTTGGGGTATTAATTCACGTCATATCCGACAGATGGCTCCACTTTGGGCCGTACTAGGAAGGAGGAATCCCTCCGCTCCGCGCCAGACTATACATGATAATCACATACTATACTACTTATATATATATATATATATATATATATATATATATATATATATATATATATATATATCGTCATACTGTCGGTCGCGATGCGACAAAGACTGCTTCCATCACTTGACTATTGCTCTCCATTTATTTATCCGCTGTGAGAGTGATGTCCATGAGTAGTTCTTTATGTCTCTCAGCTTCAGGTTTCTCTTGATGGTATCCTTGAACCTGAGACGAGGGCACCTCAGGAAGACAGTTGAGAGTAGATAATCTGCTTCGGTTGCCTGTATGCTGACATCCTCATGAGCTTTTCAGGCCAACGGAGATTCTTTCTGATCAGAAGTTCTTCCATAGACGGCACCCCTGTCCTTTCAACCATGTCCTCGTTTGTCACTGTGCATTCAGGTTATTCTCATGATCGAACGCATCATGAATGATGATTTCGCATCATGAATGCATGCAGCTTTTTCACCTGTCAGGCTGTTGACTGTTCAGGTCTCGGCTCCATAGAGGAGGGTGGACAGCACGATTGCACGGTATATCTTGCTTTGACCCGCATGAACACATGGTGGTTGTTCCAGAGTCTCTGGCATAGATGGCCGAAGGATGCACTAGCCTTGGCCATCCTCCTCTGCATTTCATCATCAATTCATGCATTACTTGGTATAGTGCTTCCGAGGTAGGTGAATATATTGAACAGAGTTCAGCTTGTTTCCACCAACCATGACATCTTCCTCTCGCGTTCTTGTAGAGTTGGTTTGGTACAGCACCTCGGTCTTCTTGATGTTAATCTTCAGGCCAAACTTCTTTGACGCATCAGAGAAAACACACACTATTTTCTGTATCTCTTCAGCACATTATGAACCAGTGCACTGTCATCTGCGAATACCAGCTCTCTCATCAGTATCCGAGTAGTATTGGTCTTCGCTCT
Organism: Ridgeia piscesae; assembly: GCA_025642075.2. NCBI lineage: Eukaryota > Metazoa > Annelida > Polychaeta > Sabellida > Siboglinidae > Ridgeia > Ridgeia piscesae. Next base: position 24,212 of record JAODUO010000926.1, on the reverse strand, counting down.
GAAGTGTGCGACGTTGAATAGGTAAGCGCTCTGTCTGGACTGTATGTTGACGACATCTCCCATGTCTCAGAAACCTCGTCGAGCATTGCTGATAGGAAGATTGAGAAGGTGGGGACCAGAACACAAACTTGTTTGACCCCATTTGTAACACTTAACGACTCGGAGACTTCACCTGCCACACTATCATTCTCCATAATTCCGGTATGTAGAGCCTGGACCATAGTTGGGCATCCATACTTCCTCAGTTTCTGCCATAGCCCGATCCTGCTCGATGCACTTTTCTTGAGGCTGTCGGAGACAAAATATCATATCCACGGTGCTCCGGTTACCTCTGAAGCCACATTGTTTACCTCTGAAGCCACATTGTTTCTCCGGGACTACCTCTGGTGTTATGTGGGTAGATAGTATGTTGAGGAAGATCCTGGCGAAGATCTTTCTTGCTATGGAAAGAAGAGAGATTCCTCTATTGTTCCCACAATCTGTTCGATCACCTTCCTTGTAGATTGTTACAATGCTGGCATTCTTCCATGCTTAGGTTACATAACCCACCTCCCAGGCATTGGTGATTAGTTGGTGCAGTCTGCTGAACAGATCTCTGCTTCCATACTTCAGCAGGAATTCCACCTCCCCCAGATGCTTTGCCATCTTTCAGGCCGGCGATTGCTCTAGCCATCTCAGCCATGGTTGGATTCTCATCGAAGCTTGTCTTAGTAATTCGCTGCTGGATGTTATCCAGAGCTTCGTGATCTGTGTCGCCTAGAACGTTGAGTAGTTTCTGGAAGTGTTCACTTCATGTTGACACAACTGTCTTGCTACCCGAGAAGGTCTCCATTCCATCTATTGATTTCAGTTGAACAGGCCCCTCCATCTTGGGTACCCACACTTCCTTCATTCCACTGTAGAAGCCCGTCATGTCGTTTCTGGTAGCAGCTCTTTGCAGCTCCACTGCCTTACTTTCCCCCATTCTGACTTCAGTGCACGGGTGCGTTTTTGCAACAGTCTGCAGGCATCTTTGAATGCTGTGGTGGTGCATCTAGTGCTCCTGGTTTCCAACACACTCTGGTGGGCTTGGTTTCTTCTGCTCATAAGAGTTTGTAACCCCTGGTCGTTGGGGGTCGAACCAGTCCTAGTGCTTTCTCTCTTGTCTGTGTTGTATACGACCTGCTGCAGAGCTTCCCATTCCTCGTCTGGTGTTGAGTTTTCCTTTTCCTCCCATTGGGCGAGTCCATCGCCTACTCAAAACTCTCCATATGGCTGATGGTACTTAGTTTTGCTGTGTTGAGCTATGTTGGCTTACGCGTCCCTTGCCAGTTGTGCTTTTGTCGTATTCTGAAAGCCACTTTTGACCTCGGCATCTGGAGATCGATCCAGCAGTTAGCTCCCGGAATAGTTCGGGTACTGTGGATATCCGTCATCCCGACCCCGCGTGATGAAGTCGATCATATGGCAGTGTCTGGAACGAGGATGCATCTGCTTGAATATGGTGTTCGTCACTATCAGTTCGTTCGAACTCCGAGCATAGAGCCAGTAGAAGCTCGCCATTGGAATTGCATTTCCCAATCCCATGTTTGCCCCTGACCATGGGCCACTTGTCATTGTCTCTTCCTATCCTCGCATTGAAGTCTCATATCAGCAGTAGCTTATCTGTACGAGGGATACACTGAGCACACTTGCCAGCTGGTTGTAGAAGGCCTCCTTGTTTTCATCTAGGTTTGTCATTCTTGGAGCGTACACACTGATAATTGTAGCAAAGTTGTCCTTGCTCAGAGGTAGTCTCATCGTCATGATTCCCAGATGTTGGGAGTTCCATACATCAACCGCCCTTGATGCTGCCACAGTGACATGGTTTTCTGGTTAGGGTTAGCCTTAGGCAGTGGCTTACAACTGTGCATGGCAGGGGCATCAAACTCCCCGAGGTATTGCAATATCTGAGGTACTGCAACACCTGCATACCATAGAATCACATGCAGAACTAACAACTCATACAGATCTGCAACGCTGCACACATCACTAGGACATCACACATAAAACTGTTACATGATATATGATAGTGGAACATGACATGCAACTTTGGGATTTCACTCTCTCACAACATTGACACAACGCTGACACATCATTGGGACATAACTGAGCTAACACGAGTAATTCTGAAAATCACACATATTTTACAAAAAAATTCTTATATATTTATATTTTAATTAAAAAAATCAAATACTAATAGAGTAATTTAGATGTTTTTCTAATATTCATAATTGCAGTTACATCAATATAAATCCTTATTTTTTCATTACAGTATTTGCTATGTTTCTTCTAAACCACACAATACACACTGCTGGCTTAATGTAAACACAAATATATATATATATATATATATATATATATATATATATATATATATATATATATCAATACTCTATTTCTGTAATTATCTTCATCTCATCATTATAACGCTTAGCTGTTGCATAACAAATCTATCTATCTATCTATCTATATATCTAACTATCTATGTATGTATGTATATATATATATAGATATATATATATATATATATATATATATATATATATATATATATATATATACATAGATAGATAGATAGGCATTGTTAATAGCTAAGCGTTATAATGATAAGTCTTCGTATACATATTAAATGATAATAATAAATAGTAATAATAGGATGTAAAGCATTATAACAAATGCCTATTTCCTATGCCAAATTTCCTATGTCTCAATTATTTGAATATATTTACAGATGGTGTTTTGCAAAACGCAAGGAGACAAACACGGAGGAGGAAAGTGAGGAGGAAACTGGGACATTGCTTGACCAGCCTCCGGTAGAGAATGACTGGAATTTAGACTCTGTTTTATCATTGTTTGACAAGGGTGCACCGAAATAGAGGTACCAGTGAATGCAAATCAAAACGTTCGCACGCGTATACATGAATAACAAATGCGTCACATTATTCAACTAAAGATGTGAAAATATGTTTACTTATGATACCAAGTGGAATATGTGATCTGTCCAAGGTGACAATGGCAATAATCGTGAGCAACTGAGGCAACTACCGCTGTCGTATGAACGAGTTTGAGACCACTGCAAAACGTAATGCTAGACAAAATAAACAACAACGTATTGTCACATAATAAATATCGTATTGTCATTTTCAACATTGCCGCAAATTATGTCACTATATATATATATATATATATATATATATATATATATATATATATATATATATATACATATATCCAGTTGCTGGGACCGAGTCATATGACCTCCCCTTTTGGGGTAAGAGATCCAGTAGATATCGCTGACACGTAATATGCGACCACCACAAACATTTCCGAGACCTGCATGGCAAATGTGCTGGAGACATCACCTCAATCTTAGTAGAGGAAGAGAAACTATTTCACAACGCAACATGTATAAGAACAAAACTAAAGCATATCATTATTAAATTATCAGCGTGTTGCATTGCATTGCATGCATGTAAATTGGCTTGGTCTACCAGTGACGCCATCCTCATTTAAAATAAACATCATTACTATACAAAATACAACAAAGGAATTGTCAAAATTAAAGTAAACCAATTGTGAGATATTACCAAGTATGTACTATTAAAACCGAATAAATAAAGTAAACCGTGTGTTACTGTTGCTGGCTCGAATCGTTGTCATATTATGACAACGATTCAAGAAATTTGAACCACTTAGAAATAAATGAGTAAAATATATAAGAAATGCAACAGAAAAGCATTGATGAGCATGGGTGAATCCAGACAAGATTTTACTTGACATACGCGACATATAAGAATGAAAAAGAAATTAACACTATCGTAAGCAGCAACTTCTTGACATGTAGGATTTAAACATATCACCTGACGATGGTAAGTATTTAAGTAGAAAACACGTAACGTTTGTTTCAATTTCGACCTGTGATTAACATTTCTTACTTCTTCATCTATGTTGTTCCATATTCTTGTAAAATTGTGTCTAGTTAACTGCAAAGAAAATTTAGTTCTGGCTTTCTCTTGAACAAGAAGCTTGAATTGTGTGGTTATTCTTTTGTCTGTATCAACATTCATTAGAATTAAAAAAAATTAATGTAGTTTAAATACATCTAAGATTTTCAATTTGTGTATACATAAATAAGAAGTCCGTAGAACTCCTATATCTTTCTTAATAATTATTCTTAAGGCCCTTTTTAAATTCCTAGAAATGTCATCTTTGTTGTACTTGCCAATCTGGTTAATAACTCCATTGTTTATTTTAGCACTACTTTTCAATTCATAGTTGCTATTATTAGGATTACAGACACAATGTTGTGTAGTATTGACATTCAAACATAGCTTGTTTGCATACAACCAATTGTACATTTTGTCTAATTCTTGGTTTACCGTTATGGTTAAATTATCAATATTAAAATATGACTGATACATTGTTGTATCATCAGCACAAGATAATAAGTAAAGAGAGGTCGAATAATTTGATGTTATTAATATAGATTCAAAAACATAGGTCCTAATACTGATCCTTCTTGTACTCCATTTTATCAGTGGTGATTTGCAATCATTCATTTCAATGTACTGTTTACGATTAGAGAGGTAACTGGAGAATCATTTATTACTGTTGCCTCTAATTCCATAATGCCATAATTCATATAACAGAATATCATGATCAATAGTGTCAAATGCTTTGGAAAAATCAAGGAAATCGTCCAATCTTTAAAAAATATGTCATCTGCATCTGCGATGTCTTTCAGTAAATGCAATTTTGAGTGTATAGTGGAATGTTAAGAGCGACATCTATATTGATGTTTATAAAGAATGTTATATTTCTCCAAATAAGTTACTAATCTATTACACATTGTTTCCATTATTTTAGAAAGTGCGGGTAAAATACAATTTTGCAACCAATATATTTTCTGGGACAACACCAATAACAACATGATTGATTTATAACATGCCCAAGTAGGATGACTATTTCTTCTGTTGGAAAACTGTTGTATATAAACTGTCAAAACCTATAATCCATTTTGTTTTTAGATTTGTTACATTTTCGATCTCGTTTATATCAGTTGGTTGCATGAAGAAAATTAGAACATCTATGTTTCACGTGTGAATGAAATGAGACTATGGGAGAAGGTACTGATTCGCTTACTGTTTTACCTATTTTAGCAATTTTGTTTAAAAATTATTCAGTAATAATGGTTGACATATTTTCTCCATTTACAATGCACGTTTGAGGGAAATGTAAACATACGTTTTGTTTTGAATTATCCTGCCTCAGTGTGGTCCATGTATCTGTGTTTACGGTCTTCTAATATCTCAGCAAAGAGGCATCAGATTCTTACGCGGAATTCTGCGGCCGTTTCTGTGATTCGTTCACATCCGATTCATTTTTGGTATGGGTGGTAAACAAAATGAATAATCAATTAAACTTGTGTGTCAATTCCTGGCGTGGTCGCCACAGGTGGCCGAAATGTTCTCGAATTTTGTGTTCGAGTATCCTGGAATGTTCTTGAATTTCACTGAATGTTCTTGAAGAGTGTCATGAACATCAAGCACAATAGTGGCGAGACGTCGACTAAAGTATAATAGTAATATTTTGCGGAAACAACAATGCGATAACACGATTCACTAGATGGCACGTGAACTAGTAACGAACATGATCGCTCGATGTCTTCACTCGAACAAATGAGCCAATCAGACGCGCACTCTCGCTGCATGTCTGGCCACTCGCCAATCATAATGCACTCTTTCTTCGCCTGTCTGGCTATTCGCCCGCTACCGTCAAAAGTGCTGATTTTTCTTTTGTTTCACAGTATATATTTTATGGTTGACATAATCGCCGAGCTGCTATTGAAAGGTGACAGCAAATTTAGATACAAATAGTTCAGTAGGCAATGCTTAAAAATAGGATAATAAAAGATCGCCATAACATGCCAAATATGCTGCTTTGCACGAAGCAATCTCAAAATGCATATGTCACATACAATGTTTATGAGCTCGCATTCCCATCAATCGTTATCAAAGCGTAATACTAGGCTATGCCAAATATAACCTTTTGAAACCGAATGAAGGAAGGAATCCCCCGAGGAAATATATATTATATTGAATAATGAACTAAAAGTCATGATTTAAGGCAGGGGTATACCAGGGAACCAGTGGCAACATTTTATTTTCAATAATATCACATCTACAGTGTGACAGTGATCTTGGGTTATTCTTCGAGGATCTTGGGACATGTGTTGATTTTTACAATGTATCATGGTTTGTGTGTGTTTAAAAGAAAGATATACACAGTACAGTCCAACTATTTGCAGGGTACTGTAAACTTAAAATTTGTTGTATGCACATAAAACTAATGTGTTTGAGATTTTATGCCAGATTTGAAGGTGTTTTACAAGAAAGTAGTATACAACATACACTAGGTTGTATCACAAAAAGTTTTGCGTGCCTGCGCCCTTCTCGCTCGGAGGTGTGCCCCTAATACTCCCTAATTAACTACAGCTGGGCCTGGCTCTGTTTACGGTAGGTAAATAAGACACAAAACACCTTGTAATGGTAATATGGCAATCTAGATAGTTTAGTAAAAACTTTGTTATCGTAAAAAAAAGAATCGCCGTTACACCGGGTATAACTGGTGAAACAATCGGCAGCTGCCGAGGTCCTGTGCGTTTTGGGTCATGTGCTTTATGCGAGATCGACCTACTACTGCACAATACCAAATCGCACGTGTTGAGTTTGACAGTCACCATCGATATCGCTCGGCATCACTCAGCCAGACACAACCTGTGTTAATATGTACCGGTATTGTATTTGATTACGCATGATCTTGTCAATAAACTTAGTAATTGCGAAAGTACATATCCAGAGAGAATAGATGACGTGAGGGACGAAATGATAAATAAAATTGACATGGGGGACTGGTAATAGCTCTTGTTGGTCGGGCATGAAGCGTTGTATTTTTAGGGGAAGCATCCGTTATCTCGTTAACAGAACGTCAAACGGAGAATTACATTAATCTCACAATTATTAAAACAGTGTTTTGTTACTCACATTTCAGTACTATTACTGATGTTGTTGATTTCCATTACATTTTATGCAAACTAAATTAGATTTTTATGACAACGATGATTGATGGTGATGAATTTATTCAATAAAAAAATATACATTAACATAAAATGTTAATACAATAGATGTACACTATATCCTGCAAGTATTACATATAACATTCTTGCACTTGTTTCAATTGTAGTTAATGATGCCTGGCTGTAGTCTATGTACCTGGTACCTTTCAACTGACACGTGCCAGCTGTTTTCAAATATTTATCAACATTTTCATCACAGCAGTATATGAATGCATGATATATTCGAATTATAATATTGCTACAGGCCACACTTCAATGCAAAAGTGAGACAAGGCAGAGGAGAGGCTAAGATTAAGGCAGTCACATGGGTATGGCAGATGCAGGGAGGATATTTAGTCTGCGGGATACTCACATCTGATCAATCCAGTTAATTTAAACATTTTAACAATCAACGTATAAATTATCAAAATATTTTAATATGTCCATTTAAATACACATTTGTTTTCATTCACATATTACCTTGAACATAGAAAACTAGAATGACCTTTGCACTTGTATAATGCATAGTATACCCAGTGTGTCAACACAGACATTAATGCACATACACTGAGCATGGCTACGTAGATCAGTTTTTAAAATTACCTTCAAAACGGTGCATTCTGAAGGATGTTTTAACTTATTTCCTGTGAAATAGAGAGGAAACAAATGCACAGCTACAAGTGTCAACCTGTTTATAGCAAGAAATACCTATGAGGTGACCATCCTGGCATAATTTGAGCAAATTGGCTTTGAAAAACACTGAGGTGTTTCCCAGTACTGGTGGTGTGTACACTGGCTTCCATGTCGGTCAGATACCCTGACTGACTAGAGACCAATGTAGAATGCAGAGTGTTTGACATGCGAATATGGTGACGCCTGACTACCTTTGCAGTGGTGATAGAACGGTGGATGCCATGGTCTGTCAAATATGGCATGAGCCTTTGGTCAACCTCTCTCGACACCGTAAGACAGGTTCAATATTCTTTGGTGAACTACATCAGCTTGGATATCGATGACATTATGTGAGTTCACTCTCTTTGATGATACTGCATACCAGCTTCCTGGCATTTTGCTGTACACCCGCATCTGCCTATACAAGAAACAAAGTGACAATTAACATGGTTCTGACATGTATTGTATTTTATATGTGACGACACACTTAGCCAAGGTCAATACCATGGTAATTTAATTGTTTTATTCGTGTTATAAAATTTACATGCCCACATGTTATAATATTTATATACATTACTCAGACCTGTTATATTGAACATTTCTACTAATGTGGGAAACATTCCGCCACAGTGAAATTAATATGTGAAAATACTAATTGTACAAAAGAAAAGTATTCACCACTATCTTTAGCCAGTACTCTTCATAGAATTGAGTATAAACATATAAACTCTCAACAAGGACCCTGACAAGTTTAGCCACTTTTTAGGTGTAACGATACAACGCATTAAATAAACAAAAATTATATCTACTTATCTTTTTTATAAATAAAGTATAATCTAGTTACTTTATTTAATATATTTATTATTTATAAAGCACAATATCCAACATGGTCAAAATGCTGTACATATAGACTACAATCTGTGTGATGTATGTCTCCACCTACTCATTATGTTTAATATATTTTTATGTTATGAAAGTACGCAACACTGGAAGAATTAAGCGGATTATGCATTTGTATTACATGTTTTACTATTTGAATTGCTTCACAACTAGCAGATATTTACAGAATTGTTTGAAAAAGGTTACAAGCAAATATATAAAATACGCACTGAACAAATGTTAAATTCAGATTACCAATGCCTACGACATTACGGAGGTATTCACAAACATTACCTAAATAAAGTTTTACATCATAGCGATGATGAAAACATTGATAACGATAGTTAGCCAATAATGAAAACTTCATTGTACCACGACACCAACAACTTTAAATCATTGATAAATACAAAAACAAATAATTTCGGCGTATTGAGCACAAACATTCAATCTATTAATGCTAAATTAAACGAAATAGAGGTTTTTCACACAAGAACTGCGGCTACGTAATTATGCTTGCAGTGTTATATGTATTCAGGAAAGCTTATGTAACATTCAATTAGAAGACTATACTTGCATCTCGTTGGGCAAGACTATTAGTACAAAAGGAGGCTTAATTGAGTACATTCAATCGCAGTATAAATATAAGGTACTGCAAGTAATAAAAAATAAAATTGGGAGGGTCAGTTTATTGAAGTCACAGGGGGCGCCTTATAAAACCTGTGATAATTGGTAACATATACAGACCTCCACAAGTCCTAAATTGTGACTACAAACAATTCATTGATGAATTTGCATCAGTATTATCACAGATTGATTTAAAAACATCTGATGTAATCATTGCAGGAGACTTTAATATAAACTTGCTTAAAATCAATGAAAAAGAATATTGTAGCTAATTTTACACCTTAACAGTTTCGTTCCCAAAATAACATTCCCAAAAAAATTTCTTCCCTGAATGGCACTCTGATTGACAACTTGTTTTGCAAAAATTAGTGAATTAATGCTAGAATCAAGACTCCTTGATTCTAGCATTAATTCACTAATTTTAATCAAACAATTCTCAGATCACCACCCATATTTCATATTTATGGACAATGCTCCAGTAAAAAATGTCTTCCCAAATTAATCAAAATACATATACAGAATGAAATAGCTATGTGGAACTTTGCCCCTGAAATAACCAACTCAAATATAATGGAGAAATTAGACAAAAACAGTTTGTCTGATCCTAATAAAAATTATAAAATAATTACTGAGGTTCTTGGAAAGGCAAACAGTAAACACATGCCATACAAATTAGTCAAGTTTAAGAAACAAACATAAATATTCTCAATGGATAATAAATGGTATACTTAAATCTATAAAATACAGAGACAACCTACATAATCAACTTAAACGTTTAAATCCAACATCTATCGAACATTTAAAAACATAATAGTATCTTTAAAAGAAGTATTAGAGCAGCCAAACTATCATACTATGAACAACTGTTTAACACGTATAAGAATCACGCAAAGAAAACCAGGAAAACCATTAACGAAATATTACATAGGTCAATTAAAAAAGTTCATTACCTGAATATTTCAAGAACGGAGATAATAAAATAACTGATAATGTAGAAATTGCAAATTACTTTAATTCATTTTTTTTTAAACAGGTATGGATCTTGCAAAAAAAGACGATAGTAATAACAAAATGTTACTACTTAACAGGAAATTCTGAAAATCGATTCCAATTCCATGAAATTAATGAAGTCCATACTCAAAATAATTGATAATTTTCCTGCTAAATCTAGTAGTGGCTGCAACGGTATTACATTAAAACAATTGAAATATTTTTAATATGTTCTTATAAAACCTCTAACTTTACTTATAAATCAAATATTAAATACTGGAATATTTCCAGATAAGATGAAAATTGCGAAAGTAATTCCTATCTTTAAAAATGAGGATCAAACATCGTTTTGTAATTATATACCGATATCTCTGCTACAAGTAATCTCAAAGGTCATTGAAAAGGTTATATATAATCATAATCAGATGTATTCGTTTTTTTTTATAAACACCAACTTTTTAATGATAACCAGTATGGATTTAGATCTGGTCACTCAACGGAACACGCCATTCTGGAAGTTATCGACCGAACAATAGCCCTGGATTCCAACGAAATACCCATTAATATATTTTTAGACTAAAAAACATTAGATGCCCTAGACCATTCAATATTATTAGGTAAACTATAATTTTATGGGATGGATGCTGATGCTCTAAAGTTAATGGAAAGTTATTTGAAAAATAGAAAACAATATGTCATGTACAAACTCAATCTCTGAAACCCTGCCCATTACCACTGGTGTGCCACAGGGTTATATTTTAGGTCTACTTTTGTTCCTAATATATATATATATATATATATATATATATATATATATATATATATATATATATAAATGATTTACCAAACTCATGTGAAACATTCAAATATATAATGTATGCAGACGACCCAACTTTGTTTACAACAATTCAGTTGTCTAACACATGTCCCACTAAAGATATCGAATATCATTTAAATTCAGATTTAAATAAGATAAACGAATGGCTGAAAAAGAAATCCAAGTACATAATACATAAATTGGGAAATAAACAAGTGAATAATCTCCTCCTCAAAATAGAAACCGTAATAGAAAGAGTCCAAAATTGTAATCTTCTTGGAGTAACCTTGCAAGAAAACCTAAGCTGGGATGTTTATATAAAAATAGTTCAATTAAATGTTCCAAATTGATAGGTATATTAAACAAATTAAAACGATACTTGCCACTGAATATAAAAGTTACTTTATTAATGTTACTAAACATAAATTATGGCCTAATGGTATGGGGTTTTAGCTGTAACAGAATAATCAAATTACAGAAAAAAGCAATTAGAATAATATTATGTTTAACAAAATATAATGCACATACTGAGCCGCTGTTTAAGAAACTAAAGATTCTTAATGTTACAGATACGCTGAAATTGCATGAATTGAAACTGTACTATAAGTATGTGCACACGACATTACCAGTATATTTGTAAAACTTACCATTTATATTAAATAAAACAGTCCACACATTTAACACACGGATACATGACAATATTCATACACATAGGGCTAAGCATGACTTTGCTTGGCATTAGGCACGATATCCCTTTACTAATAAATAATACTACATTTAACATTAAAAACAAAATTACAACGCGCAGTTTACGAGGATTTATTAGTTACGCAAAAGAAAAATTTCTACAAAAGTACAAAACACTGCTTTTTACCAAATTGTTATATATGTGGACATTCATAACAATCAACGTACTAATTTACAGTATTTCTTTTTGTATTCCTCCGTAAATGTACATATACTCTAAGTAGTGTTATTTAACTATGAGATGTAGTCATTTGCGTACTAATTGTGTTGTTTGTTTGTTGAGATTTATGACATTTGTTACCAGTAATGACATTCTAGTGTTGCTGTATTATGCATACGTGTTTATTTGGAAGTGCTTTAAATAGTCAACTATATTTATTTGTGATGTAATTAATGGGGTGGCTGCCACGAGAGCGACCAAGATGGTCTTAGTGACAGTATCCTCGACCCCTGGTTATTTTACCTACAGTAACAATTCATAACTTATAATTACATTTCTGTTATTTTCTTACGCAATTACTTGGCAGTTTGCTGCACAGCGGTACTAATGTAATATTATTTTATAATTTGAGCTGTAGGTAATTTGTATGAACATTGCTTTATGTATATTTTTATTGAGTCAATAAACACTTCCGATTCCGATACAATAAAACACTGGATTGCGTTATAATTGTTCACGTGACAACACACAGAAATGCACCAAATGATGATTTATAATTATACTACAATTTAAGTAGATCAATCAGAACAAACATATACAATAAAAAGAAAAATGTTATAACATCGACAGATAATAATCCATTTGCAGTGTACATAAAATGCATTAATAAAATAGTACAAACACATATACTTGCATTATTAGAGCAGTATATTGACCTTAATCATGAGAACATTAAATATGAAAACATAAAAAACTTAACCTTTATTACAATAATTATAATTGTGTTCGTCGCATCACAAATAATAAATAGAACATACAGCACACATGAATGTTACGGTTCTCACATAAATGTCAGGGTTGTTTGCCGTTGGCGTTGAAAAGCAGTAAAACATTGACGTGAATGACAAACGCTTCCTATTCATGCTTTGGATAATTCTAAAGCTTCTGGACAAAGGCGAAAGTATGTGTTCGTCATCAAAACAAAATTTGAGTATTGCCACTTATAATATGTGTGGCTTCGCAGCTTATATAGACTAGTTAGATGGAATTATTTAAAACTGATAATTTTACTCTTGATTTCACAATGCGCTGCAAATTGTCCTTGTCTTTTTGACTGACGTTCCCAAGCCAACAGAAAAAAGAAACGGATTTAGGACCAACCTCACTGTTGAACAACATACTGATAATAATTAAATAAAATACCTATTGGGACGGGTGTCCTACAGTCATGTGTACACAATACGAACAATGGCGGAGTTGATCTAGTATAAGTAAAATTGATAATAAAATTAGGATTAACATTAACTATGTAATGGCATATATTATTTCATATATATAACAAAAGAGAAATTGGAAAGTGGGATATGTGTATACCGCAGATGGGAAAAATCAGGCTTGTGCGGCTAAGGAGAACAAGCTGCGATTAAACGTGTTGGTTCTGGTTTGATGGATCTGAAACTACGACAAGATGGGAGTGAATCAAACAGATTATGGGCAGATAGTAATGGCCCTGAGATATTAAACAAATTCAGTTTACCTAAATTTAATTTGGCGGACACGGTACATTTAGCGTAATAATCTTTTAATACAAACAATTTGCAGGTAAATACAAATAAATTAATAAACAGTGAACGGATATAGAACCTTACAAATTACGTTACAGATGAATGACGTAGGAGACGAGAATGTCGATACACTGCCAGATATGAAGTCTGAACCACCGCCCTCAGAGGCTCAGTGCATATGATCATTCGCAAGAGTCTCTCGGCCGAGTCAATCACCCGTGTATTTTCGCCATAATAGAAATATATTTGAACTAGAATTTCTCGAATACAGGAACACATATATAATCGCGTCATACTGCCATCACATCTGTGTTGTTCTGTATTAATAATTTCACAGTATATTCCACATGCGTGCTGTGTCCATTTCACAAACATAGAGCGCCTCGTGAAGTGTCGATAAAACATATTTGAATACTCGTTTAAAATACGTTGTCGCGCTGAAATGTTTCCGGGCGTTAAAAACGTTCCGGTTGACGTTTCTGCGCATGCGCAATAAATGTAAAATCATCAACGTCCAGCGAAACATTAAAGCATTTTCGGTATAAATGCCACGAGCTGTTCGTTAACTTAACTGTGCCGATTACTGTGAAGAGTTTCTAAAAATGTCGCTGAGAGGTTATATACATCCTAACGAACAACACGTAATATTTATATTATAAATGCTTTATCTTTTCGCTGCACATTGATGATTTTTACATATATCGCGCATGCGCAGAAACGTCAACCGGAAAATTTTAACGCCCGGGAAAATGTAAGCGCTACAACGTCATTATTTATAGGAAGTATGATGACAACAGTTGGCCATGCGATTGAATGGTCAGTTCTCGCCAGAGCTATAAGCAGTTACTCCTTATACCGGATGTTTAGAAATTAAACAATTTGAACACTCCCAGGCTAATCTTTGAAATTGTGAAAACAAAACGGGTTTTCTAAACGAGCAGCCTTTCGCACATTAGTTGTAGCAAGTGGTTGGATGCTACCCAGAGAAGTTGAGATGGTATTTGATTGAACAGGTCTGTCGAGGAAGTAAAGTGTAAAAGCGCTTTGAGCAGTCCTAAGGACTGGATAAGGCGCTATATAAAAACGTACCTTAATCTTTACCTTTTAACGTTATAGCAATTTCGGCTGGCATAGTAATGCCTAAAAGTCCTGATACCCCTCACCTGTGCTGCCCGTAGACCACTCACCTGTGGCAGCAGATCAAGCCGGGGCTGCAAGAAAAACGACCAAACGACATCTTCACATCAGGGCTAACTGAGCATTTCGATAGGCCTGGAATTGATTGGAGTTATTTTTCCTTGACGAAACAGAAAAATGCCAAGATGACATTGGAAATAAAATATACCAATGACACAAATAATATATGCTAACATGATGTGGAATAATACTTTAACAATTCATCTTCCTTGCATATATTTTAAATATTGTATCAAACTAATATCATCCCCGTAAATCATATATTTAATGGTTTAACAACATTGAATACAAAGGATAACCAGTTCGTATCAACTTAGCTTTTCAGCGGGTGACTTATGACGTACTGGTCTAGTGTGTGTGTGTGTGTGTGTGTGTGTGTGTGTGTGTGTGTGTGTGTGTGTGTGTGTGTGTGTGTGTGTGCGTGCGTGCGTGCGTGCGTGCGTGCGTGCGTGCGTGCGTGCGTGCGTGTGTGTTTACCCTCACACACATAAACACACATATATACGCACCTAAAAATGTCTCCGAGTATGCGTGGTTGTACTATCTTAGTAAATATGTATATATATATATTACTTCAATATTATATATATATATATATATATATATATATATATATATATATATATATATATATATATATATATATATATATATATTGAAGTAATTTGTTTCATTTTTATTCCTTGCCCAAGTCAACATTGATCACTTTCTCTCCTCGACACGTTTGCAAGGTTCAGTGCATGGCAGACCAGTTCATCACCTGTTTCTTCACGACGCAGGAACACGTGCAAATGTCTGTGCCAGCCAGGCCAGCAATAGAGCATGTGTAATGCCCTGCGCTATGTTTTCCGCTTTTGGATAGACGAACCTAAAGCTCCCGGCACGCCTTGGGGGTTTCAGGAAGCATTACTTACAAAATAATCGAACTTCAACCCAAAGTCCAATTGTCGAACCACACAACACAACCATATGCTTGTCTGGTAGATGTAGCGCCGGCTATGTTGTAGAAATGTTTCAATTTAGCATCCTCTGTTGGTAGCACAAGATCGAAACTGCAGGTGTTTTCATTAAAAGGTCTAGTCTTTCCTTGTTATGAGAACTTGTTGCGCTTTATTGGTCATATATTGTGATCAATAACTTATCCATCAGCTTAAATGCTGGGCACGTCCACCGTGGCAAACTGTACCATGGTTTCAAATGCCAATACCACACCAGGTCTTTCAGGTATAGCTGTCTTTTTCCCACGTCATGGAACGCTGAAACTATATCACAAACCGTCCTGGCATGGTACGTCAAAAGTCCCTACGCCTTGCGCTATGCAAGGTGGTTAGAAACGGCGTTGACGTCTGTGTGTCTTGTTTCGCTATCTTCCGAGTGCCCCCCACAGTTGACAGTTGACGGTCGTTTAAAAAAAAGAACAATCAAACGAGGATGACGACAACATCCATGTCTACAGCACTCACCACGACTGTGTTCGTCCCATGCTGAATATTGTGGTGAATGGTACTCCACAGGGCTGTCTTCCTCCTCGTGGGAAAACAGTTACTTCATCCACGACTGTCCTATGAGCAACTACACTGCCACCAGTTCTTTGCCACATCACTTTGTCTTCTAGCCGTTGCGCCGTTTGGATTGCTTCTCCAACTTGAACAGAATGTTCTTGTTTGGTAGTCCTGCAGAGACGTAGGCCATTTTTGTACTTTGGCTTGTTTTGTAACACACATTCGTGTTTCAAGCTGGTATCAACGTATTTGCCCCGCAAAGCTTCTCTAGCTTCGATGGTGGTTCAAGTTCCCTCAGAACGAAAATAATAAACAAGTACATGCTGGGGATAACTGTAAGATTGATAATTATTCTTCGGGATTTAAACATTAACATAATCAAACTAACTGAAAATTCCGTTTCCTAGACATGCGTCATAGTTATGTCAAATAAATCTCCCCTCTTGATTTACTAGAACAACTGGATTCTTGATAAATAACTAAGTTTGTAAACGTTGAAGAAGTATTAGAAAATACCGCAAAGGATATTAACTAAACGATTTTTCGATCTTCACATTTAGATTATTATTATGCATAACACTGCAGCTTTACATATAAACATAATTACAGTAAATGTAGAAGTAATGGTGAGTGTAACGTATATAATAAAACCAATATTTTAGTAATTATGTAAGTAGACAAATAAAGTAAGCTGTTAAAATAAAAAATGTAGATGAAGAAGCAGTAAAGAAAATAATACACAACCTACACAAAAATACATTTTTGTGTGGATTCGAGGGTATATCTTCAACATATTTGTACATATACTGAAACTGCAATAATAAAATCACTGACTGTTGCAAGTGCGAAATACCGGCATATTCTAGACAAACGTAACATTCCAAAACGTAATTCCAGTATTAAAAAACATGATCTAGGTGATGATTATAGGCCTACTTCTTTGTGATCAACACTATCAAAGGAACTAGAGTAAATTATCTTTACCCAATTAGCTTCACACGAAGCTAAGCTGTTGTTCGATAACCAATACGAGTTTAATAGAGAGATTTATCATTCACGTTGATAAAATGCGTGTGTGTGTGTGTGTGTGTGTGTGTGTGTGTGTGTGTGTGTGTGTGTGTGTGTGTGTGTTTGTGTGTGCCTGTGTGCCTGTGTGTGTGTTTTTGTTGTATGCGCATGTCTAGGTATGGGTTTGTGGTGGAGTGGGTTGGTGGGGTAGATGTTCGTGCGTGGTGGTCTCTGGATGTGCTTCCTTTTTTTCTGTGTGTTCAGATGGATGAACACATATCTCACTTGGATTAGGCCAGCAGCGGTGTCTTATAACATATAGGGTTATGCCTTCTAGCGCTGTGGCGTCCGACAAACGTGACTTGTCATTCAAGATATAGCACACCCCACCATTCTCATAGTTCACGGCGACACACGTGATTTTGTTGCAGTAATCACGGCAATTCCATATGCCTATAATCTGCCCTACATATTTGTATTATACGAAAAAGTAGGTGCATGCTAAAAATAGACGTATGTAGCTAATTATAATATAGAATAGTATATAATTATCGATTGCGGAAACTGGAAGAATATATATATACATAATATGCTACATACTATAAAACAATATAATTGTGTGTGTGTGTTTGTGTGTGTGCGTGCGCGCGCATGTGTGTATGTGTGTGCGTGTTTGTATGTACAGTGTATAACATATATAACAATGACATTGATAATTGGCATTCGCATAACTTATCAGCATCGAATTGTAATCAATATTGTGCGCATACCTGTATTTCGTTTTAAGTGTGATTGGGTGTGTGTGTGTGTGTGTGTGTGTGTGTGTGCGCGTGCATGCGTGGGTGCATGCGTACAAATAATCCAAAGCAACTTAGACAGTTATTCCCTTAGCGTGGGATCGTATTCTTCCATCCTGAATAGACGCCATATATAATGGATCAACGTCTTAAAAGCTGTCAGATGATGCAATTAAATTACTTATAGCCATTCCGTGCAATGGTTGCAACACCAGGTTTGCTCTTTTAACCCGGATGATCAGTAAGCATTGAATAAATGAACACGAACCCTTTTTATCGCCTGGCAGAGCTGTTTTCTCCGTGAGTAGTATAGTACGGGTAAATCAACGGACGGAGGAGGGGAGGGGGTCAAATGTCAAGTGGCGCCCCTGGTGGATAGTAGGTCGAGCATAATGTTAGCCATAGCAACAAGGTCGAATGTCGGAAAACGAATGACAGCCTAAAAAACCGGACGTCTTATATACGTTTAGAGGTGGTTGTTAGAGTCATGTGGGCGTGCCAAAAAGTTCCAACCAATCACAACCTCCTCAAATCGCACGGCGACACGACGATACAATGTTGCAAGAATGGTATTTTGCATCAGCGCACCTGTTTATTGTAACATTGTATCGAGTTGGCTGACAAAAAACAGTAAAGTCACCGAGTACATCAGTTGACGGATGTAATATTAAATCACGTGACCGTGCCGAAATTAATTGTTGTAGAAAACAACGCCGACCGCGTTGTTAGCCTTACCCCTCAATAGGATCGCCTCATTGACTATTTTTAGAAGTGGTTTAAACATAAGAGACACATATTTTGGGGGTATTCACTGACGACGTATTCGTCAGATGGCCCCACTTGTTCGTTGACCATGAGCGTTGACCGCTACATGAACCCTAACCGTTTTAACCTAATTAAAAATATTGAACAATATTTAAAAACAAGACACACGTATTTATGGGGTATTAGTTTAGGACGTATTCGTCAGATGGCACCACTTGTTCATTGACCTAGTTTGGGGTTCACCATGTATACAGCAGGGATTTAGACAATATTAGTTCATGATCTTCAGCTAGGTGGCGCCATCAGTTACCCTACTATCAACCAGGGGGCGCCACTTGTCCTTTGTCCTCCCCCCTCCTCCGTCCCTTGATTTACCCATACTATACTACTTCCGTGCATTGAAAGGAATGACACCAATAAGCATGTGTTCCACCGGGAAAAATACTTTCTAACACTATACGTTTCCTCGCAACTGGTATGTACAGTGGGCTCACTTGTCGGCGTACGCAATAGGAAAAATAAGTTTCAAAAACTATACAAACAACGCTTTATATATATTTTTTCTGAATCTACGACATACAATTTGCATCAAAGAATTGTCTGAATGTTATTGTTTCATTAACAAATATCACATAGCGAGAGGTTAACGGATACATTTGAATACATTGATGCTGTTTTCGCCCGGTGTTTCTGAAGGGTAAAATACATAAAAATAGTTTCAACAGGTTGCTCCCGTGGCAGTCTGAGAAAATTACACCACAGCTGTCTAAAACGCCTTTTCTCTTATCGAAGTTTGTGCACCATGATGTGCCTTAAACACTTTTTGTAATACTTACACATGGAGAGTATAACACAGTTGTCAATAATGCAGAGAACATAACACAAATGCATCTGGCCGCTCTTGTAATGTGTTTGTCGTCGCAGTTACGTGTTGTGACGTCGTTTGAGTAGTTCTATTAAGTAATGCATGCATTGTGGTATATTTCCATAGCTTTATGTAGAGACCCGTCCACCCGTCATTTGCACGGGTAAAAACAAATATAGACGGGTAGAAATATGGTGGACGGGTAGGGGACGGGTACAAAAATGATATCTTCCAAAACCAGATATTGTTAGTTATGCCTTGAAACTGAGTGAACATTGTGTTACATGTGTGTTTGTAGTCCATTTCAGGTCATCAGACACATTTAAAAGTGGCCTAACAGTTCACATCCACGTGTCCACCAAAATATGTGTGTCTGGCAATAATGTTATCCTGCATAAAGCTCTGTATATTTCACATTCCTGTCAGTGAGGAAACTCGCTGGCAGACGCGCCACTATTTTGTATTCTGACCCTCACATCCGGTCAAATGTTCCTTTCAACGATTTCTGTCACAGGTTCTAGTTTTGTTATGTATTTCCGTTTCTGAATTATTGATCCTTATTTTGTTTTTACCGTTTTCTGGAACTAGACTGATTTGACGTGACAACGAAATGTTTTATGGTGATATTATATATTTATTCAGGATGGCTCAGCTAAATACAGTGTACATTAAAATATACATTAGATTTCTTTTCAGTGAGGTCCTTATACTCACAACCGTACAGACATGCACTATTAAAAGATGTAAAATATATGGTGTAACAGACATAAAATATAAATTAAGTTAAAACGTAAAATCTACAATAAGATACAAACCTGGTATAACTACGAGGTTAGCTGCCAACAACACAGCTTGTTGAAGTACTCTACGTAACGTGGTTAAACATGTTGTACATTTATCTTTGAACTCTTTGTAGCTTTGACTAGTTTTGACAGTGTTATTTATAGTATTGAAAAGCACAGCTCCCTCGTAGCAGAAAAGGTTCTTAGCTGCATTGCAGCTGACACGTGATACAAACAAGTGCATTTAAGATACGTTGTTACTAAATAACCCCGTGTCATTGTTAATACATGGTGGCAATTGGTAAACAGAACGACGCGGAACTGTATTGCGCAGATTCCGACTACACGGTAAGTAAAGTAGGTAGCCACTTCAACGTCAACGAAATCTGCGGCCGCCTTGATTTTACGTGCGTGTTTTCGCGTACTACTGCAAGCGCGTACCGTTTACTCAACACCTGGGTAGTGCTTTATTTCACGCGGCGACAATCGTATAGGCTATAGCGGGTGAGTTGTGCTTTCTGTACGTCTTTTTTTAAATTAAGCAAAAATTAAGCAAATCTTGATCGATTTGATGACGTAACTATGTTTTTGTTGCAAATGTTGTAGTGTTGTCTATAATTGTCCCTAACGATTGTACTTATAGGTATTTAATTAGTATATGTTGACAATTTCGTTGCCGTGCCTACCAGTCCTCTCTCTACAATTATTATGATGATAACACCCTGTCTTATGCTCACTCAAACTCGGACACTCTCATTCACACCTTGCAACAACACTGTACTTCTACATTACAGTGGTTCAATATCAACCAGATGACGGCTAACCCATCCAAATTCCAAGCAATTAGCTTCGGCAAGAGGGGAATAAGGGACAGAAAACATTTTACTTTTGAAAACACTACCATTCACTGTGAAAACTCTGTTGTCCTTCTCGGCATTGAGATTGATAATTCGAAAACTTTTAACACACGTATCGCTAACATCTGGAAAAAATTCAGGAGAGAGCACTTCGATTTATTTACAATGATTATTCATCCACGCACCTTTTAAAGACCGCTAACACCGAACAATCCACGTTAAATTAAAAGGATAACAGAAATGGCATGCGAAGTATTCAAAATTGTAAATAATATTGCTCCAAGTTTTATTCAAAAACTCATTATGCTAAAATGTTCCCAGTATTCCATGCGAAAGGATAACCCTGCAGTTGTCCCTAAGGCAAACACGGACTTAAAAATCATTTGTTCTTGATGGGCCCCGGATCTGGAACAGCCTGCCAAATATTGTAAAGCCTTAATTTATTCTTTAGATCTATTTATTTTTATGTTTTAAAGTATTCGTTTTTAAAAATAGGTTTAGTAAAATAATCACAGAAATATGTTTTAATGTCTTAAATTATTTAAATTAATTATATATATACATCATATAGTCTCTACATTTTAACTTATATTTATGCTAATGTCTTAGATTATATATTATTTCACTATATTTTAACTAATATACTTTGCATGAATCATTTTCAATCGCATGATTGCCCAGAGTGAAAAAAATATTATTATTATACCTGCACATATTATTTATTTTGTACTCAATACCCGTATTTTATATGTTTTATTGCTGTAATTTTAAATACTCTGTATGTTTTTTATGTTTTAAGTCTCGTTGCTTTTCACTTGTTTGTCGGAAAATAGCTCAGATGAGCTAATGTTATCAAATTCACATGTATGTAAGTCGACGTTAACTAAAGCTTCTTGTATCTTGTATCGTAGAATAGGTGAGCGATAACTAGCGATTATGCTTTATGGCGAACCAAGACAGTTTAATCGATGGTGTAGAACACCCAGGGCCAATCTACTGAGCATTGACCTTAACATAATTGAAATATTAAATAGAATATAATGATAGATCCACTCTACAGTATAACTATAACGAAAATTAAATTTATGTGATAGTAAATCTATGTCATATTAATAGCATACTAACTCTGCCCGGCCCAAACTGCAATCAGTGTTTATCGACATCCCTTCACATAATTCCCTACCAAGACCAAGTTACTGTCCATATCAGGGAATGCTATGGGTCTGTAGTTTGCAAAGAAACTGGCATCTCCAGATTCATAAAGAGGTATCACTTTCGCAATGTTTAACTCATCGGGAAATATACTAGATCCTTTCATATTATTAATGATTTCCGCCATGGGCATGGCAATGCTCTCCATATAATTCTTCTTCAATTGAGTTCATGTATTATCAACTCCAGTATTTGACAATTATATGAAAGTAACCTCACAGTAGGAAGCAACACCATCCAAATGCAAATCGAAGAGAATACGACCTAACATAGTAGATGATTCAACGTGCATCAAACCTCTATACCTGGCTCAAAATGTCATCGACAGGAGAACTGCTGAGAACCTAGTGACCATATGAAACGCAATGGTGTCAATCTTATCTAAAAACCCTACATTTTGGCTAAGATTTTGTGGCTCTAGATTACGTAGTTCTCAATAAAAGGATAAATGGATTTATAAGGATAAATGGCCTAGCCTGACGCCATCTTTAAAAATGGCGGATATCTGAAAGTCAGCTGAAGGTCAAGTGTAAATTGGTTATATCGCTATCCGCCAACCTATCCAATATCATCAACGTCACTGTTCAGGGTGACGTAGTTTTACATTTTAAGATATTATGACATTTGTATTGACGACCGCGATCTTTAAAAATGGCAGACGTGAAAGCCGGAAAATGTATGCTTGAAATCCTTATCCCATCAGACATATATCCATACACCACATTTTTTTCTCCAGGTGAAAAAGTTATTAACGTACGGGGAAATAATATTGTGTGGTCATTTTTAAAATGGCCGCTACCATTTAAATGATCTTTAAACCATTTGTCAAGATTATAGCAACAAGTTTTTTCCTTTACAATTGCCGACGGACAATAGGCACTGATTGGCGCGTGGCAGCGGCATTAAGCAACACCAGCAGTGTATCACGCAACATCAGCACAGCGCGCGACTTCAGCACAGTGCGTAATAATGGCCAAGGGCAAGCAGGAAACACTTCGGTCTACTCGTGGTAGCTGCACGGGCGTCGATCGGTGGGGGACGGGGGGGGACGCGTCCCCCTACTTTTCAGCGTGGGGGGGACAGCATAGGAATTGTCCCCCCACTTTTCAGCTCAGAAACATTGCGAGGCATATAGCCTGACTCACCACTCCTCTCTCTTAAAAGCCGCTACACAGGACTAGCTAGACTATAAACTCGCGATATGAAGTTCCGACCATGCACCCATTAGAAAATCGACTAGATAAATTGCTTGGCCGGCCACACCGCGCAACTTGATCTTACTTTAGTAAATAACCATCATGCCGGACTGCGCCATTGCGTGCTCTGTCAGTTTGCAACCTTGTGTTGATATTATTTATAGGCTCTACCACGGGCGTCTATCGGTGGGGGCGTTATAAACGTTCCGCTTGACGTTTTTGCGCATGCGCGATAAATGTAAAATCATTAATGTGCAGCGAAATGACAATACATTTATGGTATAAATGTTACGGGTTCATAGACTAGTATAGACAATAAATCGATATAATTCGACCACCATTAGAAAATCGACTGGCCACACGCGCAATTGATCTTCCCGTAAATAATCATCATGCCGGTGTAGCATTTCATTTTCCCGGGGTTATAAACGTTCAGACGTTT
>JAODUO010000925.1:275000-382160 GCA_025642075.2 Ridgeia piscesae | reverse complement strand
ACACTGCCCGGGTTTTGGGGGCGGGAAAAGATTTTGGGTTTTTCAGCTCCCATTCAGGCAAAGGTCTCATTGAAAACAACGAGGCGGCTCCTAAAGAAGCTCTCTTTACCGGAAAGTTTAGGCAGAAGTATTACCTTCTGCATGTCAACGACATACATATTAAAACCATCGGGAAACTCCTTCTGGTATTCAATTAGATTTTTGTGTAAGTTATCTTATCTTCATGGCTTTCAGTACATTCCTCACGTGTATCGGCATCATGATCATCATTTTCATCCGACTCCTTGATATGCTGTGCAAGTCTCGCATTCATCCTGCGAGGGTTAGTACAACAGTAACTTGTCCAGACCATACTTTATTGTGATTATCCCGTAATAAAGACGATTCATTTTCTGATATGTTATCACTTTCATGGGCGCAGCCATCTTGTTTTGGGCTTCAAAGCTGGCATCTGACTGGTTGGTTGAGATACTAGGTTTTACTGTGGCATCCTAGAACAATGGTGGAGTTGCTAGGTTTTGCTATGGTAATTCGTAATGAAGGAAAATATTGCCATACACAATACACTAAAGGGAAGTCATATTCCTAGTAACTCCAAAATAATATCAACTCATTACATTTAATCATCAAAGACTACTTTTTAATAGCATGTCAGATTACAGACTTCATCCATGATGATAGTTCATCTAATAAAAACGATACTTACGCACAATTTCAAAAATGAATACAGGAAATAATTTTTTGGAGACACTGCCCAAATTATTCTGCCAATACAAGTCAGCTATTAACTTCACTGGTATTGGGCAAATCCACTGTGTATAATACAAAATGTATTATCTGTACTAACAGATAATACATTTTCAGTATTTTATGTAATCAATATTAGATAATAAAAGTTCCAGAATTTTTTTTTCACGAAAACTAAACTGATGGACAATTTTAGTATTTACCAAAACCTAATAAACACGGCATTAAGCAATACATCGGTTAAAAACAAATGCTAAATGCAAATGTTATTCTAGATTGAATACTTCTCAGGTGCAAAATGTGACACACAATTTGTTTTCCCTATTGTTGCTGTTTTTATTCAAGTCGAGATTTCCAAGAAAGAAGAATCACACCTGAAAAGGAAACACACAAAAGAACATTGTCACTGATTAGTTGACGTGGGTATTTGTTGAGGAATACCAACGCGTTAAGTATCATCAAACCATACAGTTAATTTTGAGGGCCAATCTTGGAGCTGTGCCATGCACAATTTGTGATAAAGATAATAGAGTTTGATGGAAAACAACCAACGAAACCCTTTGCCAAAAAATTTTAAAAAAATTTAGTACTGTCCCCTTGGGATGAGGGAACATGAACCCTTTCCCCTGGACAAGTCACCAGGATGTTTCTTGTAAAATTTTGGTTCCGTAATTACTTTTCCCATAAATTTATTAATTTAAATAATTTAGGGTTCAAATTCCCCAGTTTAATTAGACACGCAGCACTCTCTACGTTTCGATAATGTCACCTTAGATAAGCCACGCAGCACTCTATGTCTCGACAATGTCACCTTAGTGAGCCCCTTTCAAATTCTCGACAATGTCACCTTAGATGAGACATGCAGTACTATCTACATCCCCGGTCCCCTTTAGTTTGGACATGCAGTTTTTCTCTACATCTCAAAAACCCCTTTTAGATGAGACCGCATCATTTCCTTGACAATTACCTTAGATGAGACATGCGCACTATCTACTTTTAAAAATGTCCCCTTTGGGAAAATGAGACTTTAAACATTTTAAAAATACCTTGATGAGACTTTCCCCGAAAATTAAATTATTTTGAAAGACACGCAGCACTTTTTACGCTTTCGAAATGTCCCCCAGATAAGACACGCACATTCTCGTGTACCTTGATAAAACCCTCTATGTCTCAAAACAAAAAAAACCTTTTAATAAACCCGCAAGTCTCAAATGTTCTCGACAATGTTTTAGATGAGCCCAAAAAACATTTAAATTCTGCAATGTCCCCTTTAGATGAGACATGCAGTTCCCCCTTTTTTTCCTACTTTTTCCCCCAAACCCAATGTCACCTTAGAGAACGCATACTTTACACTAACAATGTCACCTTAGATGAGACATGCAGCACTCTCTACATCTCGACAATGTCACCTTAGATGAGACACGCATCACTCTCTACATCTCGACAATGTCACCTTAGATGAGACATGCAGTACTATCTACATCTCAACAATATCACCTTAGATGAGACACGCAGCACTCTCTACGTTTCGATAATGTCGCCTTAGATAAGACACGTAGCATGATTGGTGCAGGGCAATGTTTCACAACATACTACCAATAAAAAATTATCCTAGTTAAATTCCCCCTACCCCACCCTAATAAACACCAACGGACATTTGGTGTTATCTAAACACATTGTTTGACAGCATGAGTGACAAATCACCTATGCTGGTTGGTTCTACGGCACGTTAATCTTAGTCAATGATATTTTCGCCCAGGGTATTTTAATTCTAACCCTGCATAGAATCATGATAATATGGACATCTTGAGCATCATTCCAGCATTAACTGATTCATTCAATACCCGAGAGTCGTCTGATTATAAGTGTAGACGGGGATTTATCATTGAAGACAGAACACGGTAACTGCTTGTACCATTTATTGTGGTGTGTTCGAATAAAAAAACCCGGGAAAAAAAACAAAAAATAATTACTACATGTGTTACAAATAATAACATAAGATCATTCAGGAATAGCAGGAAACACAATAATCATTGCAAAATATTGATATAGGTAAATTGCCTGTAGATCATCTCGGATACCAAATAGCAGGTTAGCTCCTGTGATATTTGTAAATAGACTTTAAATTCTGCAAAACTCCTTGACGGACGTATCATCAATAAACACAGATGTATTTTAAATTTAAACATTTTTTAAAACCCCCCGAAAAAGGTAAATACTCAGTTAATAATACATCTACAATTAAATGTATATGTTACTACATTATATCCTTCCATGCATAAGGTATAATCAATACTTATAAATGAAAAATATTACTAACACAAGCAATATGTATTGAAAAAAATGAATTCCATAACATATGACAAAGCATGTAATTTTTCCCTTAACCAATTAATAATACATTATGACATCCATGCATGCAATCATTTTCCCCCAATTAGGAAAGAAATGTAGCTAACCCCCCCTACATTCCTTGCGGGGCCTGTAAACCCCCAAGAAAAGCAAAAAACCCTTATTTTCCCCCAAAGCATGGAAAAAAACAAGTCTATCATTAACCATTTAAAACCCAAATTATCAGTTGAAATCTAATAATTAATTATGTCTGCTAACATAATTAACCTATAAAAAAAATTTTAAGGGGAAAGATAGAAAAACCCCTCTGTTAAACACTCTGCTTTTAATTTTGGGGTTGGGAAATTTGTGTATTGCACTACAAGTGTAACTAGTTAGAACAACTTATGATTAAAAATATTTATTGAAAAAAATTGCAAAATAAACTTTTTAAATTACCCTTCCTTACCAGCTATCTTATTCAATCCAGTGGGCAGTCAGTCCAAAGTCCACTGACAGTCAACTGGATATTAATGACCATCCCCACTGTGCAGGGACTGTCCGAAAACCCCTTGGTTTTTTAAATAAAAGGAGGGGTTTGTTATTTTAAGAACAAGTTGAATTATATTGTGAGAAACAAATCGTTTCACCATTATATGGCTACTAGATTATCTGTTAACGACATTGAGTCTTAATTCTCAATGCTGGGTTGAATTGTTCCCCACGGAGATGTTAGCAGACAGTAGTCTGGGTTGATGGGTGTTGTGTAGCGGGGTCAAATTACGGACAGTCCCTGCACAGTGGGGATGGTCATTAATATCCAGTTGACTGTCAGTGGACTTTGGACTGACTGCCCACTGGATTGAATAAGATAGCTGGCTAGTCTAATGAGAGAGAGGGCTATTAACGTTGTTTTTTATGTGATTATGCTAGATATGCATGAGTTTATGTTCAATAAGTATTGTTGTAATCACTAAGTTGTTCTAACTAGTTACACTTGTAGTGCGAGGCTACAAAGCCAGAGTGTATGTGACACTTAGTAGATCTGTCATCTGCAGAGCTTGTATGAATGCACAGAGTGTTAACAGAGTGCTATCTTATCGCATTAATTATTGTTTATAGATTTAAATTTTGTTAGCAGACATAATTAGTTATTAGATTACAGCTGATAATTGGTTGTAAATCGGTTAATGATAGACTTGTTATAATTGTTACCATGCTTGGCAATAGCCGTTATAGGACTGTTGCTTACTTGTTTACAGACAGCAAGGATATGTAGCGTAGCTACATATAGACTGTGTACATGTACTGAGCCGGTGCTCAGCTGCAGTAGTTTCTGCATTTCCTAGTTGGGGTGAGCACACATGATTGCATGCATGGATGTCATAATGTATTATTAATTGGTTAGGAACAATTACATGCTTTGTCATATGTTATGGAATTCATTTTTTACAATACATATTGCTTGTGTTAGTAATATTTTTCATTTATAAGTATTGATTATACCTTATGCATGGAAGGATATAATGTAGTAACATATACATTTAATTGTAGATGTATTATTAACTGAGTATTTACTTTCGATATATGTACGACATAATTAATTGGATTTATTACTGTGTTGATGTTACTTAGGATGCATTTGTTTCTCAACATGGGAGAGCGGTGTTTACATTAATATACATCTGTGTTTATTGATGATACGTCCGTCAAGGAGTTTTGCAGATTTGATGTCTATTTACAAATATCACAGGAGCTAACCTGCTATTTGGTATCTGAGATGATCTACAGGCAATTTACCTATATCAATATTATGCAATGATTATTGTGTTTCCTGCTATTCCTGAATGATCTTATGTTATTATTTGTAACACATGTAGTAATGATATTTTTATGTTTACTGGTTTTCTTGGGTTTAGTTTATTTTCGTTCTGATAACCCGTATTATTCGAACACACCACAATAAATGGTACAAGCAGTTACCGTGTTCTGTCTTCAATGATAAATCCCCGTCTACACTTATAATCAGACGACTCTCGGGTATTGAATGAATCAGTTAATGCTGGAATGATGCTCAAGATGTCCATATTATCATGATTCTATGCAGGGTTAGAATTAAAATACCCTGGGCGAAAATATCATTGACTAAGATTAACGTGCCGTAGAACCAACCAGCATAGGTGATTTGTCACTCATGCTGTCAAACAATGTGTTTAGATAACACCAAATGTCCGTTGGTGTTTATTAGGGTGGGGTAGGGGGAATTTAACTAGGATAATTTTTTATTGGTAGTATGTTGTGAAACATTGCCCTGCACCAATCATGCTACGTGTCTTATCTAAGGCGACATTATCGAAACGTAGAGAGTGCTGCGTGTCTCATCTAAGGTGATATTGTTGAGATGTAGATAGTACTGCATGTCTCATCTAAGGTGACATTGTCGAGATGTAGAGAGTGATGCGTGTCTCATCTAAGGTGACATTGTCGATATGTAGAGAGTGCTGCATGTCTCATCTAAGGTGACATTGTTGAGATGTAGATAGTGCTGCATGTCTCATCTAAGGTGACATTGTCGAGATGTATAGAGTGATGCGTGTCTCATCTAAGGTGACATTGTCGAGATGTAGAGAGTGCTGCGTGTCTCATCTAAGGTGACATTGTCGAGACATAGAGAGTGCTGCATGTCTCATCTAAGGTGACATTGTTGAGATGTAGATAGTACTGCATGTCTCATCTAAGGTGACATTGTCGAGACATAGAGACTGCTGCGTGTCTCATCTAAGGTGACATTGTCGAGACATAGAGACTGCTGCGTGTCTCATCTAAGGTGACATTGTCGAGACATAGAGAGTGCTGCGTGTCTCATCTAAGGTGACATTGTCGAGACATAGAGAGTGCTGCGTGTCTTATCTAAGGTGACATTATCGAAACATAGAGAGTGCTGCGTGTCTCATCTAAGATGACATTGTCGAGATGTAGATAGTACTGCATGTCTCATCTAAGGTGACATTGTTGAGATGTAGATAGTACTGCATGTCTCATCTAAGGTGACATTGTTGAGATGTAGATAGTGCTGCATGTCTCATCTAAGGTGACATTGTCGAGATGTAGAGAGTGATGCGTGTCTCATCTAAGGTGACATTGTCGAGATGTAGAGAGTGCTGCATGTCTCATCTAAGGTGACATTGTTGAGATGTAGATAGTACTGCATGTCTCATCTAAGGTGACATTGTCGAGACATAGAGACTGCTGCGTGTCTCAGCTAAGGTGACATTGTCGAGACATAGAGTGCTGCGTGGCTTATCTAAGGTGACATTATCGAAACGTAGAGAGTGCTGCGTGTCTCATCTAAGATGGTATTGTTGAGATGTAGATAGTGCTGCATGTCTCATCTAAGGTGACATTGTCGAGATGTAGAGAGTGCTGCATGTCTCATCTAAGGTGACATTGTCGAGATGTAGAAAGTGCTGCATGTCTCATCTAAGGTGACATTGTTGAGATGTAGATGGTGCTGCATGTATCATCTAAGGTGACATTGTTGAGATGTAGAGAGTGCTGCATGTCTCGCTCATCGCTAAGTACAGATACTATTTTTTTAATATGTTTGCTTTATGGTTGTCGTCGGAAATTAGTTTTCCATCAAACTCTATTATCTTTATCACAAATTGTGCATGGCACAGCTCCAAGATTGGCCCTCAAAATTAACTGTATGGTTTGATGATACTTAACGCGTTGGTATTCCTCAACAAATACCCACGTCAACTAATCAGTGACAATGTTCTTTTGTGTGTTTCCTTTTCAGGTGTGATTCTTCTTTCTTGGAAATCTCGACTTGAATAAAAACAGCAACAATAGGGAAAACAAATTGTGTGTCACATTTTGCACCTGAGAAGTATTCAATCTAGAATAACATTTGCATTTAGCATTTGTTTTTAACCGATGTATTGCTTAATGCCGTGTTTATTAGGTTTTGGTAAATACTAAAATTGTCCATCAGTTTAGTTTTCGTGAAAAAAAAATTCTGGAACTTTTATTATCTAATATTGATTACATAAAATACTGAAAATGTATTATCTGTTAGTACAGATAATACATTTTGTATTATACACAGTGGATTTGCCCAATACCAGTGAAGTTAATAGCTGACTTGTATTGGCAGAATAATTTGGGCAGTGTCTCCAAAAAATTATTTCCTGTATTCATTTTTGAAATTGTGCGTAAGTATCGTTTTTATTAGATGAACTATCATCATGGATGAAGTCTGTAATCTGACATGCTATTAAAAAGTAGTCTTTGATGATTAAATGTAATGAGTTGATATTATTTTGGAGTTACTAGGAATATGACTTCCCTTTAGTGTATTGTGTATGGCAATATTTTCCTTCATTACGAATTACCATAGCAAAACCTAGCAACTCCACCATTGTTCTAGGATGCCACAGTAAAACCTAGTATCTCAACCAACCAGTCAGATGCCAGCTTTGAAGCCCAAAACAAGATGGCTGCGCCCATGAAAGTGATAACATATCAGAAAATGAATCGTCTTTATTACGGGATAATCACAATAAAGTATGGTCTGGACAAGTTACTGTTGTACTAACCCTCGCAGGATGAATGCGAGACTTGCACAGCATATCAAGGAGTCGGATGAAAATGATGATCATGATGCCGATACACGTGAGGAATGTACTGAAAGCCATGAAGATAAGATAACTTACACAAAAATCTAATTGAATACCAGAAGGAGTTTCCCGATGGTTTTAATATGTATGTCGTTGACATGCAGAAGGTAATACTTCTGCCTAAACTTTCCGGTAAAGAGAGCTTCTTTAGGAGCCGCCTCGTTGTTTTCAATGAGACCTTTGCCTGAATGGGAGCTGATCATGAACCAGATTATATCTTACCTCAAGATCTTACCTCAAGACCGGTCAGTAGTTGCCAAAAACTGAGCATTGAGACCGTCTCAAGATAAATTTTCTGTTGTTGCAGTTCTCTATCGATGTATTTTGTGAAAAATTTGAATTGTACAGGTCTGGGTGACCTCTCCAATGTGCGTGACTTCAGTTCGTTTACTGTCCTGGCCTGAACTGTGTGGTCTGACAGGGAGTTCCACTCTGGTCGAGAAGAAGTGGTGTCTGTAGCCAGTTGCTCTCTGGGTTTGGAGTTTTTCACTGTGCCCTCTTGTGGTACCACTGTCTTTTTTGAACATCAGCTTTCACGGACACTATGAACATCTGCAATCCTGGTTTTTTGATAATTTTGAAAGTCTGGATTATGTCTGTCTTCTGTAATTCAAGGTAGGAAGCTGTAATTCTTTAAGTCTGCTGTTGTACGGTAATCCCTTTGTTTCCGGCACAAGTCGTGTTGCCCGCCGCTGAACTTGCTCAATGAGGTCTCTGTCTTTTATCAGATGAGGGCACCAGACACATACTGGGGAATTCCGCTTAGTACACTGCACCAGTTTGATTGTTCTCCATGTACAGATACCTTCTGTCGCCGGTCATCTAGGAATGCCGTTATCCAAGGTAAGGCCTTGTCCTTTATTCGAAAACTTTCTACTTGTTTCAGGAGACGCTGATGTGGTATGGTGTCGAATGCCTTCGCGTAATCGAGGTAGATGACATCAATGGGTATGTTGTGCATCAAGGCCAAACTCCAGATGTTCAATGCTTCTAATAAATTTGTGTTTACACTTTTCCCAGTAGTGAAGCCATGTTGTTGTTCACAATACAGGTGGTTCATCTTGATATGTTATACGAGCTGCTGAACAATCACTCTCTCCACAGTCTTGCAGACGATTGATGTCAGGTACACTGGCCTGTAGTTTGTTGCATTTCTTTTTTTCAGATTTTTGTAGATCGGGCAAATAATTGCATCTCTCCACTGTCTCGGTAGTGTTGATGTGTCGATGCTTGTTTTGAATATGATGTTGAGAGGCACACTTAGTTGTTCTGACATCTCCTTCAAAATTCTAGGGCCGATACCATCAGTACCCGGTGACTTATCAGTCTTCAGTTGAAGAAGGCATTTCTTGACCAGTTCTTCTGTGATTTCGAATGTAGTGAGTGTTTCAGTAGTTAGGTTCTTTGGTGTTACGTGCGGGATGTTGGTAGTGTCTTCTTTTGTGAATGTTTTGAAGAAGTGTTGATTGAGGACCTCTGCTGCTTCCATGTCGTCTTGGGTAAGTGTACCATCCTCTTTGAAGAATTGACCTTCACCACCCCTAGTGTTAGTTCTGTTTCTTATGTAGTCCCAAATACCTTTGTTGTTTGTCCTGCATTCCTTGGCTAGCTTTCTTTCGAATTATCTGCGTGCTCTTCTGATTGCATGTTGGGCTGTGTTCCTGGATCTAATGTAGGTTTGATAGTCTTCCCCTTGCTTTGTGTTTAAATATCGGATCCAGGCACTATGTTTCCTTCTAACTATTCTCAGGGCAGATTTGGCAATCCATATTGGCTTGTCTCTACCATTATCTGTAACAGTGTAGTGTGGTACACACTGGTCTACTGTTTCTTTTATGGTTTGCTCTAGTTTGTCCATTGCCGCTTGTGTACTCATATCCGCTAGTGCTGTTTTCCAGTCAATGTTTAGCATCATTTTCATTTTTTCATAGTCTGTCTTGTCATAACTGTATATTGTTCTCCTCTTTGGCACACGCGTCACAGATATATTTAAATTCATATTGAGGCTGATGTGGTCACTGTTTCCCAGATGTGGACCATAGTTTAGGTTTGTTACTGTGTTTTCTTCTGTTGTGAAGATCAGGTCGTCCAGTGTAGGTTGTTGACCATGTCGGTACCGTGTTGGCTTGTGAACATGTTGGTGGTAGTAGGTATCCCTAATTGCTTCAATGAACTGCTGTTCGTCAGATCCGTCCCTGTATGTGTGTGGAATTGACGGTTCAGGGCCCCACCCTATTCTGTTGTGGTTGAAATCTCCCATCACAAGGGCGTGCGTGGTTCCGGTTACTTATGCACTGTGTCTGAGAGCTGCATGTAATTGTTTGTCTCTTTTTCTTGCTGTTTCATGTGTACCACTTCTGTATATACACCCTATTAGATTTGATGTGCCATTGGCATTGAATGTTATCCACACTGCATCAGCGAATTGGTCAATAATTGAGTGGTTATATTGACATGCCCTGATTTCAGTCCTGACATAGATGCATGTACCCCTTGTATCTGATTGTTGTAGATAATTTGTGAACAGATCAAACCCTGGTAACTGGAGGATTTCCAGGTTTGGTACACTTCCATTCTTTGGTTTTATCTCGTTCAGGGCAATCACATCATAGTCTTTGGCAATAGCGTGAAGTTCATCATATTTGCTAAGAAGTGAGTTGTCAACATTAGTGTAGTATACCCTTAGTGCATGTCGTGCATTGCTGTTGCGTATTGGTGCTGTGTTTCTATGTACATGTGCAGTGTGGGCTTTCGTGTTTACTGCATCTCGATGATTTCGCTTCGGTAGATTTTGTAGGTCTTGTTCGGGTTGTCTTCTCGTCTCCGCATCAGCTGGGCATGTAAGTGTTTTGAATTTGCTCTCTGTCTTGGTGTTAGATCTGGTCTAATGAAGACTGTCTTGTACTTGTCTTCTGTGCTGTTTCGGGTTTCTTTGGCTTTGCTTAGTACTTTCTTTTTATCATTCATATTGTTCATGACTGCAAGAATAATTCTGGGTTTGGTGTGATCTGGCTGGCCTAGCCGGGTGACCTTTTCAGGTGTTACATCTAGTTTTAGACATGTTGCTATCATTTGTTTGACATCGTGCAGGTCCTGTTCGTTCTCTTGCATCCCATGGATGACTAGATTGAGTTTTTTGCCATTATCTGTTCTCTTTCGGTTTTAGACATGTTGCTATCATTTGTTTGACATCGTGCAGGTCCTGTTCGTTCTCTTGCATCCCATGGATGACTAGATTGAGTTTTTTGCCATTATCTGTTCTCTTTCGGTTATTTCTTCCTTTACTACTGAAGCCAGGTCTTGGTTGATTGGTGCTGTCATTGTTGGTTGAGTGCCTGTAGTTTGTGCTTGGGGATGTGTCAGCTTCTTGGTCTCCTGTTGTAGTGTCTGTAACTGTGTGTTTATTGCCTGTGTACTGTTATCCAAAGATTTTTCTTCAAGTGCCGTTTCTACTCGTGTTATGCGTTTTGTAATTCGTGACATGTATTCTGCACATCGGCCTTCTATTTCTTTGTCTGAGTGTATGGCGTTTAGTGCTTTTGGTTTGCATTTGTTACAAAACCAGCTGACATCATACTGCTTAAGAATAAGTAGGTGGGCCGTGTCCATCTTCTGGCATTTTGCACAAGCAATTTCTAGGCATCTTTCACATCCCCGTTTTGTTTACATTAGCCTCACCTTGTTGACAACTTAGGTCTCTCACTGGTTATGATTGACTCTGTCTGTGAGCGATCAAATGTCACATTATCTTCATCACAGTATGCAGTTTGACGATCAACAGCATAGTTTATTTTGCATGGTAAATTTATCGGGCTTGGGACTTCCTTTATTGTGACAGTTACTGGACTGGTTGCACCCGAACCGGCTGCGGCTCTGGGAGCCGAACCGGAGGGCGGGGTCGGCGGCGTTGCCGCGCGTGTCAGTTTGTCGGTACCTTTTCGTTGACTTCGAGATTTAATAGATTGGACACACTGACCTTTTGGCTTTCTTGCTGGAGGGGTGTCACATTTTTCTAGCAGCTCTTCAATGTCTGTGTCACTTTCCTGATAAAGCTCTGGACTGGTTGTTTGTGGCCCCGGCCTTGACCTGTTGGCCGATAATTTCGTTGCGCTTAGCAACCGATCTCTGGTAGGGCGGCGGCCGTTTGCATCTTTTTCAAATTCGGTTTATTTTTGGGGGGTTTACTGTTCTGCCACTTCGAGTATGTTCTGTACCTGTTCCCCTTCAGCCATGCTGATTTTACGTGTTAGCTATTAATGAATTTGATAAAATTTTGACTTTTATACCAGCGGTATTCTGAGCCTGACTTGACAAACCGGAACTAGTTTTATTATATGGTGTTGTGGCATGAGGGAAAGTCTGGTAGACTTGCCCAATATGTTGCAAGTGGTACATCAAGTGCATTATTAAGGATGCATCCTCTAACCTATTCTGGGTTGATAATTGTGGGGGGCAAAATAAGAACTGGACATTATACACACAATGTGTGAACGCAGTTTGGGGCCTTCAGCAAGTGGTTATTAAATGCCTAAAAAGGGGCACACTTACATAAAGGCAGATTCCATTCATGGGTCTATTGGAGAAAATGAAACAGGCTGAGAATATATTTACCTTTGACGACTTCGTGGAGCTATACCAAACATCCTCCAAGACAATAACGTCCATTGTTTTGGAGTACACGGATTTCTATAAATTCAGCGGGAAGAGGACAAAGATGCCGCTGTTTGGAAAAGTATGTGAAGTCAAATTCTCCATGGGTAGCCGTACAATGATCTACAAGGACGACTTCGATGACCCATACACAGACGTTGACTTCCTGAAGGCGACGTTTGATGTGACAGGTCAATTTCTATCCAAAACGGCAGATCGAACCACATGGCATTCCCAAATCCAAGAAGACGGGAATACTTGATTTGTTACGTGTTGCCCCCGCCGCAAAGAAACTCTTCTGGTTGGACATACCCGAGAGAGATGTCAGGGACATGGCAAATTCCATACGCTAAAATAGCAATTAATTGACCTCACAAATTAGTTCGGGCAGAGGCTTCTTTGTTGTCTATGGGGTTTATCAACCACTTGACCACTTTTCAGCTATTGCAGATTTCAAAACTGTTACAATTACATGTGTTGTAACCTTCGACATTAAGCTTTATTCAACTTAAGAGTCAGGTAGACATCACGAGAGTTCTGGAAACAAAATGAAAGAAATATCACACATAATTTATAAATTAATTATTATGTCATTCTTCCTTCGTAGAAGAAATGTCACTGAACAGTTGTAACTTAAAGTGTTACGTCATTCTTCTTTCCTAGAAGAATTATCACTGGAAACTTTTAATTCAAAGTTTATGTCATTGTCTTCTATCCTAGAAGATACAGGTCACCAACCATAGCGAGATGGTGGTTTGACTTCACGAGTAGAACGTCGAGTTTCGCGCATTGGAGTTGGTGAGCACGGTTCAGGATCTGGATGAGCATCAGGTGTAAGGATTGGCGCATTTGCTTCTACAGTTTCATTGGGATCTGCTTGCGAATACTGTGTAACATCCATTGGGACCGATGGGCAAGGAGCCAGGTCACGAAGAGAAACTGTGGATTCCCGACCGTCCATGTACCCCACATTTGCATACATCGGATTGACATCTCGTAGCTCTACTTGGTCCACAAGAGGAACATTTTTGCTTATTCGGACGAATCTTCGGAGCAGGACGGGTACTGGGGAATGCACCCATGAGGGCATCGATGTGCCACAGGATGAGCGACGCTGGAAGCTGAAGAATCTCTTATGCGGGATTGTGTTTGTCGATGTCGAGAGGAGCGATCGGATGGAATGCAGAGCGTGTGCATGTGTAGACATGTTGATTTAGGTCGATGTCTGCAAAACAGTGGCTAATGACGTGTGTCTTCAGAGAGGTGAGAGCCATGGAAATATCTTGTTTCGATGGATGAATTTTCAGATTCAATTGTTCGGCCACGGTTTGACTTATGAAGCTATCAGAGCTTCCCGAGTCGATGAGTGCTGACAGAGTATTTCCATAGACGGATACATTCACAGAAGCCTGTGATAGGCTGTTTGGACACGCAGCTGTGATTGAGCAAATCGTAGATGAGAACACTGCAGCCGTTGTACTTGCGTTGGCTTTCGACATGCATACCTTTCCAAAATGTCCCTATTTTCCACAGTTTCTACATATAGCATCACGTGCCGGGCAACTTCTTCTATTGTGAATGGAATCACCGCAGAAGTAGCATTTCTTCTTAGGCTCATATGTTGCAGCAAGAGAGTGATCCTTCGGCACTGGGATTTCAGTATGCTGATCTGTCGGAGAACTTGATACCGCTGCAGTTACAGGAATGCTTGGCATGGCGTGTGCTTCAGAATTCTTCTGTGCCAAATCTAAGGAGTTTGCTTGATCAAAGGCCGTCTTGAGGTCAAGTCTAGTGTTCTCCAGGAGACGTTGCCGAATTAGTGGAGATGCTATTCCATTGATGAAGGAATCACGGACCAGTTCCTCTCGGTATTGTTCAGCAGTAACATTTTTGACATTGCAGTCCTTGCTGACTTTCCGAAGTTCTTCGAGGAATTCAGTGAACGTTTCACCTGGTTTTTGTCTTCTGGTTGCAAGTAGGTGACGAGCAAATATCTCATTCGGGATTTTGATGTACAGCTGTGTTAGAGTCTCTATTGCAGCATCGTAGTCTGCACAACCCTCGATGTAGTCATACACGTTGTGTAATACATAGTTGACGAGAGTTCTTAACTTGTTTGAAGCATTTTCACCACATTCATCGATGAAATTCCTGAAGGTCCTGTGCCAGTGCTTCCATTCTTTGGCAGCTGAGGGAGAGTTCGGATCCAGGTCGAGTCGAGCTGGTTTCAGGAGAGTGTCCATATTGACTGTCTAGTTAAGTTGAATAAATTGTTGTAACCTTCGATATTAGGCTTTAATCAAATTAAATGTCAGGTAGACATCACGAGAGAATTATGTGTGACATTTCTTTCATTTTATTTCCAACAAAATGAAACAAATGTCACACATAATTTGTAAATTAAATATTATGTCAACATGCATTGTTCATTGATTCTATAGTAAGAACGTGTGGCCTAGTAAGAAAGTTAAACATTAAATCATGATTATATGTCATTAAATTTGATTATACTAGATACATGGCTAGTACATCAAACAACACTCCAATTCATGAGACAAATGCATTTTCTTGCAGGTCTCAATTCCTTATTGAAGCTATGTCATATTTTCCTGCCATTTGTACACACATTTATTGGAAAGTAAATGAGTAATTTTCATACTAGGTTTTGCCTTAGTAATATATATGAAGTTCTTTAGTATTTGCTAATGCCAAAACCTAGTAACTATTGTTTTCCGCCAAAATAATGGTAATTAAGTTCGATTAATTATTGGTGAGAATTGTGAACCTTACTGGATAGATATTAAGCAGTAAGTACATCTCCATGAGTAGAATAAATGTTGATATTCACAAATTATATTGTCTTTGGTTTTCTCAAAACAAACAAAAAGTGAGTTACTGGGTTCTGACTTTGCACGGGAGAGGTTTTCCTGGTGCGTTCATCGTTTCTTTCTCTTCGGCCATATTCATAACGTCTCTCTCTTTCATCCATATTTCTCTGTGATGGAAATTGTTGCTTTAATTACTTGGTGTGATAGTCATTGTAGGGATTTACAAGGAATGACGGCTTTACACAAGAAAATATACTATATTATGCATACTGTTTATAACCCCTGTAACTGTTTATAACCCCTGTTGGTAATCTTCGAAATAATCTTACCTAATCCCACTCATCATCCAGGTAATCAGGTTCATAAAAATCATCCTCATGCTCTCCACCTTCTTCGTATATATCCTCGTCTTCTATACTCTCGTCCTCCAATCATCCTCTTGAGCATCCTCCGTCTCAAAACCGTACCCATCTCCAGCCTGTGCTTCTGTTATGTTGTATGGATTGCAGCAGCCGTCTTTGCCAAAACAGTTGCAGTAAGACGAGCAAGAGTGGTGTTCTTTGTGGCAGCCACAAACCCTAGTGACGCAATTCTTGCCATGTGTCATACACTCGCAACGAATCACGTCACATAGGTACGGTGGTCCTAGGTCAACGTGAGCTATAATAGGAGTGGGGACGTCATCCCGGATCTCACAGCCGGACTAGCTGAGTGAGATCGGCTGATTCATAAGGCATTCATATCCAGCATTGTCCCATTCCACCGCTCCAGTCCATCTGCACCTGGCACTGCAGCTCCTTCCGACACATCCAGTAGACCAGTGGGACAAACACGTCTGTGTCGTCGCTATGAACACGGATCACACTTTTACCAGAGTTGGCAGCCACAGTGACATAGGAAATCATGGTGATGTCCGCTTGGTCATGACCAAACTCTGCATCGCCACGAGTCTTCATGATCAAATACTCTCCTGCATTGAAGGAAGATAACACACGAGTCAGATTCCGTTTGTTATTCTTGCTTTTCAGGATTGCATCTCTTTTGGGAAGGGGACTGGTGATGGAGAATTCATAGGTAAGGGTGCTTTCACCAGCCCGCCGTGTTCTCTCGTGACCCTTAGCAGAAATATATTGACAATGATTTTCTTAGTACAATCTGAATACTGACTCAGACGACCCTAGATGGATACGATAAGATCTGATGGACTAACTACCGCCGTATGGGCGATATGGCCACACGATGTGGAACATCCATGATGACAACATCGGCAGCTGTTTGTCACGATTTTTGCTACTTCTGCAACAAACCTGTACATTAGAACGCGGTAATGAAGTTCGTTTATTAACGAAACATCACACATACATACACAGTCGCCATCCGAACACGTACGCCATTAGCAGAACAACATATATGAGTCAACTCAGGGAAAGCTCATTAACGTTACATCCCTTTCCTTTTACAAATGTCATGTGCAAATTAGTGTCCATTAGGAAAGATCTATTCACCTTAGGAAAGTTATCTAGTTTACTGATAGTAAGTAAGTATCATATATAATTCTACGACAAGTAGTTCTAAAATAAGTTTTAAGATATGACCAGTGGCCATCTTGGATTTATGCAAATTGCCCGAGTTGCCCAAAGTTGCCGTTTGGGCAACGAAGCGAAATTTATTCTAGGATCCGATACGAGTCTAAAATAAAGTTCATTGATTAGAAAATGTCTAGGTTCATGAAATTTCAAATGGACTATAAATGTCAGTTGCACACACGTTTGATGATTTTGGGAATACAAAAAAAGAAATGTTACGCCAGAGTTGCTGAGAACACATATCAACACAACACACTCTCTTACACCCACACAGACAGATGCGCGCTCATTCTCACTCACGCACGCACGCACGCACGCACGCACGCATGCATGCACGCGCGCGCGCGCGCACACACACACACACACACGTGCAGCATACCCTTAGTGCTGGACAATGTGTTCAAGATCTGACCTACGTCATGCTTTAGGAAAGGCGGATACTTCCATAGGAAAGGCGGATACTTCCATTCGACATGTCATGGCTGGTTGGCTATAATACTGGTACTGGAGGAAAGGGGAGAGGGAGACGTGATTGGCAAAGTAGAGGTGAAAGAGAGAATGAGAGAGAGAGAGAGAGAGAGAGAGAGAGAGAGAGAGAGAGAGAGAGAGAGAGAGAGAGAGAGAGAGAGAGAGAGAGAGAGGAGAGAGAGAGAGGAGAGAGAGAGAGAGAGAGAGAGAGAGAGAGAGAGAGAGAGAGAGAGAGAGAGACGTTATGAATGTGACCGAAGAGAAAGAAACGATGACCGCACCAGGAAAAGGAATAGCTGGTGAACACATTTAAAGAGACAGACGTGGTCAACAAGACGGTGATGGAACAGAGCCTCAATATTTTAGGTACCTGACGATGGAGATTGGATTTCATGTGAGGTTTGATGGGTGTAACATATAAGGCGACTCGTACTCGGGATGGCAGTGTGGAAACTCGATACGTTTATTGGCGGCTTACCGCTAGTCGTGTGTACATGCGTGGTAGTATTCACGATACACGCTGCATAGTACAATGGACCTGAAGAGCGGTAAAACTCGAAGTCAGTATAGAGAGCCTGAAGGTGGATTTATGCCGCCAAATATTCATCATGTTCCGATCGACATTCCAGTGTAATTTGTGTATTCACAAATATTGGTTTGTATATATTTTAATAGAAAAATATATAGTTGAATGTATACATAGCCATAGGCTGCCAATTTCTTTACATGACACGTAGACTAGTTTATCCGTAAAATTTGGATAACGTTGTTCACAAGGTGTGTTTAAACACCCCTTCAAATGGCATTGATGAAATGGTTTTCTGCAGGAAGCGTTGGGTTGGCGTGACCAAATAAGTCTTATCTTTTTGGCAGTTAATTTGTTGGTAAGGTAACCGGGCAAGTCTGAAGGATTCGCCGACACAATACTTGTGCCTTGATTCAATAACACAACAACACAAGTATTATTAATTTTGACAATTTCTACACTGTATATATACAAGTATATGGTCAATAGATGCATGAACGCAAACTTTAAATTGTCGGCAGCGTTCGTCATTTTGTACAATAACAAGGATCTTCGAGCAGGTTTTGTTGTTTATATAACGATGAATCACAATTGTATGTTTGATGTCATACCTTTATGTTTTGTTTTTTACAACAACAAAAATTCCGCTTCTAACATCACATCACAAATAAATCTAATAAATAATAGAAGTAAAATAAAACCGAACAAAAACCGCTTCAGTAGACATTTAAATTGCCTTATGTTCTGAACACTTTGTATGGAAAATGGCAATTCGTTCCAGGCATGAATTCCTGTGTAGTAAAATGAGGTTTGCCCAAATGATTTAACATACGGCACACGAAGAAACATAACACTAGATCTTGTATTTATGCCATGCTGCTTACATGCTACATTTATCAAATTTGACATATACTTCGGTGCTTTATCATTTATGACATTGTAAACAAGGTTCAATTTGAGTTGTTTAACTCGTAACTCCACTGGTAGCATATTCACCAGTCTAAACTCTCTCAAAGCGATGTGGGTTCTGGCTGGTGCATTTAAGATGAAACGGATTACCTTGTTCTGAGTACACTGAAGTCTGGATTTATATTTCTTGGTTAAACCAGAGAACCATGATGAACATGCACAGTCAAAATGGCATTGTATTAATGCTGTGGTAAGAAGTTTTTTGTTTTCATGTTGATATTTGTTGTATGTCTATACAAAAATTGATATTTTTTGTATGTCTATACAAAATTTTTAATTTGGCATTTGATTTACAAATAATCTTGTCAGCCACTCTTTCTCCAGTTAATGACTGATCTAGGTCTATGCCTAGGTATTTAACATGGGTTTGACTTGCCAATGTCGTACATTGGTTTCGACCCAAATAGAATTGACTCCGTTTTCCCTAGATGGAGGGACAATTTGTTATTGATTAGCCACTCTCTGGCTGCCTCGAGTTCTGAAGACTTTCTTGAATCAGTTGGGTGTCTTTACCCGAGACTAAAAGGGCTGAATCATCAGCATACAAAAGTAGTTTGCAGCGAACTGCTGTGTAAATATCATTAATATATATTAGAAATAATAACGAACCTTGTGGGACACCACATGTGACAGTCATCGGATTAGAGATCGCTTCACAGATTTCAACTGATTGTTGACGTCCATATAAATATGAATTAAACCAGGCTATAGCAGATTCATGAAGTCCTATTGCTTCCAGTTTTTGAAGCATAATCTTATGATTTACTGTATCAAAGACTTCTGAAGGTCAAGTAGCACCATGCCTACATAATTACCTTTATCCTGCTCTTGTTTTATGAAGTCAGTGAGATATATTAAACATGTTTCAGTAGAATAAGAGGATCTAAAGCCTGACTGATGTTCATACAGTAGCTGATGTGTTTGGAGATATGCATTTAATTGTTGATAGACTATCCTCTCAAATAATTTTGAGAGCGTATTTAAAATAGAGATCGGTCTGTAATTACCGGCTTCCATTTTACTATTCTTTTTATAAATGGGCATCGCCTTAGCAGATTTAAGATTTTCAGGGATTTCGCCAGTGGACAACGATAAATTTAAAATATGTGTTAAAGGTGACACAATGAGCTTGGCACCATCCTTAATGAATCTGGGTGACAATAGGTCCAATCCGGTTGCCTTGCTCGAATTTAGTTTACATAAAATATTGAGTACGTTGTTCTCACTGACTTCATTAAAACAGAAGCTATTACTTGTTACACCCAGTGACCTGTAGAAGTCTTGAAAGTGTTGCTTCTCATATATACCATTACTAGGTGGAAGTTGGTTAACCAGTGTTGAGGCTACATTAGAAAAGTAGTTGTTGAAATGTTCAGATACTATTGATTTGTCGAAACAGATGCTATTGTCAATGTTTAGTCCTATGCTTCCTGGTTTACAGTTACATTGAGTCGAAGTTCCGAGGCTTTTCAGCAGTTGCCATAATGTTGAAGGTTGTTGTTTGAATTCATCAGTTTTATTAGCAATGAAATCTGATTTGGCCTGTTTCTTCTTATATTGAACCTGATTACGAAGGTAAGTGAATTTTCCATGCCAACTGATGTCTTTGGTCTTTTTAAATTTGGTAAAAGCCCGATCTCTTTCATGGATCAGGTACAGTATCTCACCGTCATCCAAGGGGCGGTACGTTGTTTAATATGGACATATTTTAAGGGAGCGATGTTATCAATAACGGCCATCAGCTTAGATTTAAAAAGATAAAAAGCCTCGTGTACAGAGTTTGAATC
This sequence comes from Ridgeia piscesae, assembly GCA_025642075.2. Taxonomy (NCBI): domain Eukaryota; kingdom Metazoa; phylum Annelida; class Polychaeta; order Sabellida; family Siboglinidae; genus Ridgeia; species Ridgeia piscesae. The sequence continues at coordinate 361,586 of JAODUO010000925.1, read as the reverse complement.
TAGGACAACCTGTCAATCTACCTCGTGCAGTTTTTCTTCAAATATTTCCTTACTGTAATTTTTTAGCGATCTTAATGTTACACCGTTATGACGATTTATGGGGATTTTCTTGCATTTACGTGTACAATATATTATTTGGTGATCGCTTAAGCCAATGTCTAATACACCACATTGTGATATTTTAGCAGGGTCTGAGATAAGGATAAGATCTAAGATGGTGGATGTTGTGCTAGTAATTAATCCTTGTAGATGTGTTAATAATCTGGGTCATACCAAACATAGACATATAATGCTTCAGTGATACGTGCAATGGATTACTGTGAGAATGCAGTTGAGAATAGTCAACATTAAAGTCACCCATCATAATAGCTTCTTTGTTGGTGAAGCAATTACAGTCCAAGCAACACCGTTCAAGTACGTTAAAAAAGTCAGTATGCTTGGGCGGACGGTAGCATATACCAATATTAAAATAGGTCTAGTCTTGGGTAGATACAATTCCGCCCACATAGTTTCTAGAGTTGTACATATATCGTCTCTCAGTTTAAAAATAAAGTCATTTCTTATGTAAATACGAACACCACCGCCCTCGCGATTTCTGTCGCGCCGGAGAATAGAATAATCAGTAATGTTTATTTCCGAGTCCGTGACCGACGCGTCTAACCAAGACTCGGTGATGCCAATCACTGCCACTTTGGTGTTTGCCGCAAGTATTCGTAACTCGTCAAGTTTCGGGAGAAGACTGCGCGTGTTCAAATGAATAAAGTTTAGACCCTTTGAATGTAAACATTCAAAATCAAGGGGTCTTTCGGTTGTTGCCTGGTCGGCGGCGTCTTCTACGATTTCGGACAGAAGATCGTTGCCTTGCGTGATGATAGCTGGGTGATCGCTGTCATCAGCAAACGGGAGTGCGTGCAGTGTACACTGATTGCACAGATGTGTAAATTCGCCACCGCTGCTGCAGAGTTCGTCGTATGCGTCGTTTGATAACACTCCAGCACATTTGTTGTGTGTCCACTGGTCGCAGGAGTCACACGAGTGGCTCTACTGCGACCAGTGACACCCTTGCCACAATGGCAACATGGATGTTTTGGGTTGTATGTCCTCTTTCGCTCAGGAGGGCCTGGATTAGGGCTCACGTCGCCGCTTTTCATGAGCAATAAAACAATTGTAGTCAATGGCGAAATGGTGTAGTATGAGTTTTCTTTGTTGCTGGAAAGTCTGCAGAGTTTGCACACAGAACGCTTGTGTGGATCATTGATAAAACAATGTCACTGCTGGCTTCAAGATAGAGAGAGACTGAGTGTGTACGGCTTGTTGTGTTTGGCGTCATAGCCTCGTAGAATGTCCTTGTAAGCGATGAGTCTGTGTGGGAAGCATTGAATTTCATTATGCAGTACAGAAGTAGCAAGAAAAGTGACAGCACTGCTCGTCTTGACGTCATGATTAGTTCAGTGTTATCGGTTGGTGGAGCACAAGGGTGTGTCAAACAATCAAGGCAATGAATATCCAGTGTTCATTGGCATGGCAATATCCAGTCAGCCATGATGTGCGGCTAAAGACTTGACTGTAGTAGAAACCATTCAGCCATGACGTGCAGTTAAGCAATTGGTTGTTGTTGAGGTCTCGCATGACTGAATCGACCAAGGCTTGTAGATTAACAACGAGTATGCACACAGTTGCATAAAGTCGGTAAAATCTCAAAATGGTCCGTTTACTTCCTAAAATCAAGTAGCCCGGTCGAATCTTGGTGCATTTGTGAAATAGATTCCTTAAAAAAGTGCTGTGAAATAGCTTGAATTGTTATAATTTACTCTATTTCACAGAGAACACCTGTATGTGGTGTTACGTTAGTGCTGCCTCCTGGTGTTGCCCATATAGTATACAAGACTAGTTATGAGCATTGCCGTTAGCCTAGATAAATAAAGCAAATCCCCTTAAAAGCATATACATGTCATGTTTGTCAATGGGCCCGGGATTGCAAGAGAAATTATCAAAGCAATTAGCTATCTAAGCAAAATAAATGTGGGGGCTAGAAACCACCTAACAACCCCCACATATTATCACGTATTGTATATACAGCTTCATTCATTATATAAAATGAGATGATAGTTAATATTGATTAACGCGGAAATTAACATATGTCTAGATCATATGCATGCTTGGCAACAAACACCCTTTCTGTATACTTCGAAATTACAAGTTCATGCATGTGTAACTAAATGTCCATGCATTCTCCCACAAATAACTCAATGTGCCCAACCCTACCCTACTATATGTAATGTAGGCTTGCGCGGGCAAACATGCAACGAACCAACATGCAAGCGTATGTGCGTTGTATATAGGCATGTGTATTGGTGTATAAATCTGATTTGTGTTCGCGGTTATGAATTCTGCGTGATCTTATAATAATTCAAACCCGTTCTAAGTAACATAATCAACCAAACGAACGGGCAGCTATAACATTTTACCGGGGAACATATTTTGGGTGACAGCTACATTGACACCGCGTAACCATAACGAATGGGGAAACAACTTTTCCTTTCAGCAGCGTGATCGATAATTCATGATTGTAGTCTCAACGCGTATCGGTAAGTTTGCAAGTAAGTAATGTGAGCAGTGGTTAGTTATCACGAAGTTATATCGCTGTATCGGTAATTTACGTGAAACGTTATGCAAAGGCAAAGCCGACTAAGTTTATAAGACAGCCGCAGGTGAAGTTGACGTTTTGTTTGTCGTTGTAACCGCTGAAATGCTTGGATTTAAAATCAACTAACGCATGCTTTGGTGCAAGTTGGAACATGTATATAATGTTGTTGAGACTATCAGACGATGTCACACGTAGGATGTATTCCGCGTATACTACAAACCCTTCCCTCATAGAAAGCACGCATAGGCATAGCATACCAGGCATCAGTGACCATGATCGACAGTATCCCCTTATTAAACATCAACATAAACCTGCCCAGAAATGTTCCCCCTCCCTATAAAGTTTTCAAATACCATAAGGCAGAATGGAAACACATTGATCAAGAACTCCAGGACGTAGCTGGAAACAAAATTCAAAACCAAGCCCCACTCACTGACTTCCCAGATCCACTTTGGGACCTCTTCAAACACAGCCTTCAGGAAATTATGAACCGATTCATCTCCTTCAAATATTCTTCCAAACGGTACTCACTCCCCTGGATTACTAAAGACATAAAAAATGATAAACAAAAAACAACGACTATACAACAAAGCTAAGAAATTCCAAAGAAAAACTTATTGGACATCATTTAGGAAATACCGTAAATTAAGCTACCCAAAAGAAGATCCAGTCAGAATACTGGTCTCGCACACATAATCGACCCAGAACAAGACAAAGAAAAAATCCTTTTGGCACTACATAAAATCACTCAATAAAGACTCAACAGGAATCTCTCCACTAAGAGATAAAGGCATCCTTCATACAGACAGCAAATCCAAAGCAGATATCCTCTCAAACCAATTCCAGTCTGTGTTCACCAATGAAAACCTAACCAAGCTCCCCAACCAAAAAAACCGATCCCCGCAAATGCCCCCAATTCATATTACAGGGAGAGGCATTGAGAAATTACTTAAAGAATTAAAACCAAATAAAGCCCAAGGCCCAGATAACATTCCTGCCAGAATCCAGAAAGAAATGGCCTCTAAAATAGCACCCATCCTGACAATTATATTCCAGAAATCAATAAATTCCGGAACTCCCCCTTTAGACTGGTTGAAAGCACATATACAGCTGTAGTCCCTATCCACAAAAAGAATGACAGAACCATCGCCTCAAACTATCGGCCAATCTCCCTCACCAGTATACCATGCAAAATTCTTGAACATATCATATCCACATCAATCCATAAACATCTTGAAAACTACAATATTCTCACTGACCGACACAACACGGTTTCAGATCTAGGCATTCCTGTGAGACTTCACTGCTCACAACTATCCATGACCTGACTGGCACCCTGGAAAAAATCACCAAATTGACCTTCTACAGTTCTACTGCTAGATTTCTCTAACTTCTAAGGCTTTCGACATTGCCCCCTATAATCGACTCCTCCACAAATTAGACCATTACAGAATTAGAGCCAGCACCCACCTCTGGATTAAAAAAATTCTTACCAATAGAACTCAAAAAGTGCTGGTAGAAGGGTGCAAGTCGGGTCGGGTGTACGTGAGCTCTGGAGTCCCACAGAGTACTGTTCTTGGCCCCCTCCTCTTCCTTCTCTATATAAATGACATGCCCATCCATATATCTCCAGGAACCTACCTCAAACTTTTCGCTGATGATGCAATGCTCTACCGAAAAATCAATAATCACACCGACCAAGACAATCTACAGCACGACCTTGACAGACTAATCAAGTGGGCACAATCTTGGCAAATGACTTTCAACCCCTCCAAATGTGAAATAATGCACATCACCAGATTGAAATCACCCATAGATAACCCATACACAATACATAATGAAACACTCAGAGCAGTACCAGTAGCAACACACCTTGGCATAGACATATCAAATAACCTCTCCTGGAACCCACACATCAACAAGATAATCAATAAGGCAAATAGCAAACTTGGATTCATTAAAAGAAACTAAAAGTCTATTCCCCAGTCCATCAAGACCTATGCTATTGGAGTCTGTTCCGCCCACACCTCGAATACTGCTGCCCGGTGTGGGACCCATGTACCACCTGAAACATCAACCATCTAGAGGAGGTCCAGCACCGGGTAGCAAGATTCATGGTCCATAATTACAGCTGGGAAACATCTGGATCCACCTTGGCCTCTGCCCTCTCCTGGCCAACACTAGAACAGAGGAGGGCTGAGGCTAGACTTACCACCATGTATAAAATAACAAACAATCTCTTAGACATCAATCCCAACCAATACCTCATACCCGGACACAGCCAAACAAGATCCAACCACCCACACAAATACAGACAAATACAGCTTCTTTCCATGAACAGACTTCCTTCTAATGTATTTGTCCACAACAGTCTCGATGCCTTTAAGGGTGCATTGCAGGACATTAACCTGACAACTGCACCCTCAGGCACCTCCAATAAGCAATACACACCACCACCCCTGTGCCCCTCCACACCCATCCCTACCACACCCTCCCCCATCATTGACTTGTACTTTTCCCCATCCACCCCACCCTAATCCCATATTCCCAAGCACAAATACTCTTATTCCACTTCCAGATAACATGACGCCAGCCATCCTGAAACCGACCATCCATACTAGTGTGTGATGCCCCATTAGGGGTTTTGCACTACAACATATCAGAATCAGATTAGCGTATGCAATATTAGGAACAGAGTAACTGTAAAATGATGTCATACGTACTGACTGGATCGCAAAATACCCCGGGGGGTACACTTACCTCGTTCAATCGTACATTGAAATCATTTAACTAATTCGCCTGACCTAAGACTAGGTTAGTCCGATTGTATTGATAGAAGGGCTATAGGGTTTGTAGTAAAGCAAATGCCCCTCACCTATTCAGTAGACACATATGCATGTATGCACACATACACTGATACAGTACATATATGCATGCACACATGCACACGTACAAACACACATGTACACACACAGGTTGTCTATCGGTCCGCTTCATGTTTAGTTCATGTCATCATGCGTAGTGAAAATTCTATGTAGATACACATTATTGTAATTGTAAACATTCATGTGCTTTGTCAAACTTTGTCTAGTTTCCTCTATACAGCCTTCTATACATATAGCTTCTGAAGAGGGTGAAACATTACCTACTGCATGATACTTTAATTTAGCTTGTTTCATTTAGATTTTCGTGTATGTTGACCTGGTTATCTGTCTCATGAGCGTATCATCAACATGTCTGAAAGCAATGACAGTTTGTCCAGACACAGTCACAGTCATGGTCAGCACAGAAGCTCAGCACGTAAGTTCAGCATTTCAGAATAATCCCGTAAAATAATCATATATGTCTACTGTAAGCCTTTAGGCCTGCATACAGGTCAAAATTATTCAGAACTTAGACATGTTTTGGTTGTATGCAGTAATGAGCATCATATGATTATCAATTAATGAGCAACATACATACAGTGTACATGCAAACACATTATAGAGTGGTGTATGCAATACACCACTCAGTACTATCTAAATTTGGTGTGTTGCAAAAAAGTGAAAATGTTACTTTTCAACACATTCTGTATAACACTGTATACAAGCCAGTTGAAAAAAAAAACATATTAGTAAGTTGTATGTTGCTTATAATAACATCTTTCGAATAATATGTCACAAGCCCAAATGGTGTATTGCAAGCATTATATTTATTACCAGACATGTGCCAATGTGCCAGATGTTAATTCACAAATATGTATCTAATTTCATTGCAAGAATAGAGAGATCTAATAGTATAATTATTAGGAACATGTTAAGTTATGATATACCATTTACATCCAATATATGGCGATATTGGTTTACAATGATAATGCCTTATGATAAACAAACGTGTGTCTCGATGATTGAAAAAAATGCCTTGTGTATTATTATGTGCATATTTATGTAAAGAACACACTCTTGTATATGGAATGTTTATTTCTGTAATAAAGTGATTCATTCATTAGATCCAAAACATGCAAACAAATATTTCAAGGTAGTAATTAAAACAGTATTATTGACACTGAAAGCAATAACATAGCATTTTGTTTCTAAAAATGCTCACACACACAAAATTCACTGGGCCAAAACATGATAATCTTTTACACTATGCATTGGTATCAGATAGACCTGTGCAGTACTGGATTATGTTGGACTGTTACAGGCAGAACCACCACTCAGCTGTATGACCATGTTCACAGTACACCTATCCAGGTAAGTGCACACACAACTAATGTTGTTACCTAACCATAATCATCAATGGTGGGGGGCGGGGGGCGGGGGGCAGGGGGCAGGGGGCAGGGGGGGCAGGGGGGGCAGGGGCATGTTCACCCTAGAAATTTGGAATTTGGTTGTGCAATGCCTGTGATAGAATGGTGTGCCCCTTGGCCATGTAAATATCCCCTGGCACCTTTGATTTATTAAATGTTCCCCAGAGGAAATTGTGGACATGATGGTAAAAATGTCCAGTTTACAGTTCAGTTATTGGCAGTAGCCATGGAATGTGCATTCTTGCAGGCCAATCATTTCAAAATGAATAAATAAATTTAATAGTAGTAGATAATTAGACTTCCTAGTGAAATATTAGTTGACAATTAAATTACTGAAATATTCTGTGATTTAAAATTTGATATATAAAGATTATGCTTTTTACATTTTACTGATTGTGTAGAGCGCTTTTGAGCAAGTAATATACACTAAAGGTCAATTTAAGACATTGAATATGCCACTGGCACACTCTGTTGCTTTGAAGAAAGTGCATAATATGTCAGCAAATTTACACACATTTTGCAAATATTTCATGACAGTTTCAAAAATCACTTCATCTGTGCATTTGTTACATTACTGCAGCATAAGACAACCTCATTGCGAACAAGCAGTTCAGAGCCTGTTCCTCGACATACGAGGTCACTCTCTTCTGGCAGAGTGAGGCGAAACCTAAACAGTACACTCAGTGGATGTGAGGCTGGCAGCAACTGCTCAATGGATTCGTCTGCAATCAGTCTCACTAAATCTCTGTCTCGACAGGTACTGCTCTTGGATTAACATCATCTTTCTACATGGATTTATGTAGTTTAAAGCCACCAATATTGTCACATCTGGGGTGCTCTTCCATTGTGATAAATTACATTGAATGTGTATAATAAATGTAGATATTTACTTAGCATAAGAAAATAACTGTGTTTTATTTAAAGCTCTGTCAATAAGGGCATTAGCCAGCAGAGGAAAACAAATGTAAAAACAGGTTTTTTATTTTTGCCATAATAATAAATATACATATATTATATATATATATATATATATATATATATATATATATATATATATATATATATATATTATATATATATATTATATATATATATATATAAACTAAACTAAATATTTTTTTCATGTGCAGAGCAGGATTTAATAACGATATTTTGTCCATATGAAATACATGTACTATGAATTCTTTGTAATCTTGAAATTTTGGTGCTGTCTTTCAAAATGTTTCTATAAACAATATTGCCCAAATGACTGCCAGTTTACTCATGATGTTGTTCGTACATGTGGACCTGGCTATTTTCATGTAACACATCATAATTGCTGCTCCCTAGGCTCGAGTGGCTGAGTTCGAGAATGCAACGATACAGAAACAACGACAGGAACTTCACCTGCTCGTTGCAGAATTGCGGGATCGAGACAGGGAACTAAACGAGATGGTCTCATCGCACCACAAACAGCTGTTGTCCTGGGACCAGGACCGACAGAAGATTCTCTCGCTGGAGCGCATGTGTAGTCGCCTGGAACGTGAGTACTTGTTTAGGTCTGCTTGTTTCATTTCATGGCACCCACTACATGTATTTCGAGTGCACTATCTGCCAGTCTTCACAATGTTCCTAATCTGTCTCAGTTTACATCTTCTCTCAAAACATGTAATGTTACAGTGGGCATTCGTCCACATTTTTCCCGTGTACTGGTGTTTTCTATGTTTATGGTTGTATAAATTATGTGTGTCAGTGCACAAGTTATTTCTATTTCTCTGTAATTATTGCATCGTAGTAACAATTACGTTGTTGACACTATATATTTTTAATCATTAGTTATTATCATAGGGAGGCCCGTGTGCCTCAGGTTTTAATACAGGCCTTTCTGGATCATCCAAATTGCAAATTGTGTACAAACTGTTAATTTAATAATATGTATGTATGATGATCCCAAAAATAAGCTTCACTTCACTGAGTTTTTTCTTAAAGCTGCTACCTCCACTCATTCCCGTAAAAATCGTTTGCTCCTAGCGATTATTAGTAATTTCACAAAAAGTGGAGGTATCAAATACTCCCTAATGATTACCTAGTTGGTTTATGCATACATGTTACCGTAAATCCTGTATTACTAGCTGCACCCCTAATTAAAGCCGCACCCCGACTTTTGACCTAAATCCCGAATTTCTTCCGCACTGTTTGATATCGGTAAAACCCTTATTTAAAGCCACACCCCGACTTTGAGCCAACACTGCGTGTGACATACTGCCGTAGAGTGCGCACTTTGGAAACATTTTAATGTGTTTCATAAAAGTCATAACTTTGCCAATAATGATCATAAATGAATAACTGAAAGACTCATTATTGTAATGCATTTATAATTACAACACAGTATGTATTTTAATCGGAACATTACTACGTGAATTAGGACAAAAAAGGGAACAAAAATAACCACAATTTCACCATGCTATCGGAACATAATTGGGTGGCAGAATGTACATACATCCAACGAATAAAATGTAGCCACATATTTAAGCTATTCAATGGTGTTAAAATTGTTAAAATATGTTAAGAAGTATTGGTTTTATAGGATTGTATGTAGAACCATGCATAATGCTGGCACCTATAAAATGTAAGCTACCCATCCTCTCCCAGGCCTGTGTCGGCTATACTTCAAAGACGCTTCCTTGCTGGCTAGCAACAATGTAATAACTTGGCATCTCCACCAGTGGTTGTCCCTTAATTAGGCCACCAGCCACCTGTGTTTGTCCAGGCATCGCCCAGGCAAAGCAAATGCAATTAACTCGGTCGCCAGTGGCTGGGAAGCCCTGGTAGAGTGTAGTGTTATTTTGACAATCAGCATGAAGCCTGGCTTTTATAGACGTGTGAACATTGTTCTTGGAACTGAGATTAAAACTAATGTCAAAACAAAACAGACGGCGTGGGATTGATGCTAACAAAGGACGATGACATAACATTTATTTGCCAGTGTGTGCGGCAGCATCAAAGACTCAGACACGGACACATTACACTGAACGACACCATCATGTCATTCGCGACAGCGTTCTTTGACAGCGACAATACTACAGTAGTGCTGACAAAGGATTATATTAACTGTGAAAGGAATTATTTCATCATATTTGATGATGATTGTCTGGTGTACGCGTACCCACGGCAACGGTCAACGATGTTGCCAACGTTGAAATGGATACATGAAATGGCGCCGCCGAGCCGTTCCCTTCCCCGACGCATTCTTTGACAGCGACGATGAAAGGGACTTTTGTGGAGTATAACCGTGACATGTTTTCATATTATGATCGTTGTATCTGAAAATTTTATGGACATGGGATTTTATTAACTGTGTTATATCATTTGTTTACCACAAGTGGCAATTGTAATACAATGTGTTATTTATAAAACCGGCTTCGTTTCTTCGGTAAGTTTTTCACGTTTATACTGTTAATTACTGTATTTAAAGCCGCACCCCAACTTTGGCGTTTTCGTCCTCATGTCGGCTACACACTACTGTATTAGTAGCCGCGGCTAGTAATGCAGGATTTACGGTAGTTCTTTTTTCTGAAATAAATAAAATAAATAGGAACTCTTTCGATTTACATTTCAACCAGGCCCGATCGAAACTCTGTACAAAAGCGAACTATGGAAATGGAGCTTTGAGCGGAATACGCTTTAGTCTTCATGCGAACGAGGCTTGGGGGCGAGATTTACCTTCACCCTGTCGAGTTGTTTACGTTTAGGAATGGCGAGTTTAGGCACAAACATGATTTTTATATGCCACCAACACCGCAAATTAAGCAGACAAAGACAGCATCGACACATGATTGGGAAAGAATGTGGAACTATGCAGTGAACAGCATGATTTCGGAACAGTAACAGTGCCCTTTGCAAGCTACGGGCACCACAGGCCAGCGGGCTGTTGTCGTTGCGGCCGTTGGTTCTGTTCGCACAGATGTTCTTCCAGATAGGTTAGTAATTATGAATTGCTCAGCTATAATCACGTATTATAATTAGGCGTATGAGTAAACGTTGTTGATATTACTGTTGTTTTTATTAAATTTATGTTATTGTTTACTTTCAACCTTTGCGCTTATTCAGCCAATGCCATGGTTCGACAAAATACCAAGGTATGGCTATGCTATGACTATGCCAGGCATAGACTACATGACCTATACTTAGAACTATGTAATGGTTATGTCACATGTGGTATGTAGCAGGTTAGTATCCTAAGGCTAAGATTAACTAGGCCTAATTAGCTTACTAGTAGCTAGGCATAATGTAAATGCATTACAAGTGATCCGTGACAATTATACTTAGGCCTTCATTATACTTATTCATAATGACAATATTTAATACATTTATAATAATAATTTAATACATTAAACAATAATAATTTAATACATAAAAAATAGGTATATACATGTACATATTATTTTAATTGATTAATAACATTAATGTAATAAAATATAAGATATTGCTTGCATTTGGAAGCCTGGGAGGTGATCGTTAATAACATTGCAAGTTTTTCAAGTACATTAAAATGTGTCAAATTTTCAGAACTTGAGGTGTCATCACCATAGATAGGGTATGCGGAAAAGCTCTTCATATCAGGTAAATGAGTGTTGTGATATACATTAATTTACTATACATTAATTTACTCTCTCAACAAACCTTTTATAAAAACATTAAAATAGGTCCATGCTAATGTGCCTCTATATTGTTTGAAATGTGACCCAGTTTAAGTGGTAATAATAAGTTGTAGCATTTTCCGATATCACCACTCCAGATGAATGTAGTAGACTACACAATTTGGTTCACCGGCCAGTAGAGGTTTTTGTGCCCTCAAGATGATTTCTGAATATGCCCCTCTATGTGATATTTTATTTGTCTATATTAATGGGTGGGTGTACTTATTAAATTGTATATAAGAAAAGACATCATAAAGTCAAAACATTTTATCAAAACTATTTCATGAGATTGACTACAAAATAATTGCAAGCACAATATAAGTATAACTACAGGTACAGTCACTGCACTTGATATATGTATTTATTTCATCAGATAACAAACAAAGCAGCAATAACAAAATTAGGAAAAAGTTGAAAACGTGTTAGGTAAATGTAAAAAAACAGTTACTTTTATAAGTATTCATTTCATCAAGCATCCAGCACATGGTATGTCAAATACTAATTAGTAATTAGTAATTAAACATTAATCCCATTCATTAGGCTTTCAAATTATGCCTTTCACAGAGAGCTTTGTGATACATGTCATGGGGAAATTTTTCAATATTCTGAAAGAAGTACACCAATAACACACACACACAATTGTTACAGAAACATGCTATAAATAAATACCATATACATATTATGTAGTATGTACATATAATAACGTTATGTACATAACAAATACGTACAGCACTTTGACCATGTTGGATATTGTGCTTTATAAATAATAAATATATTAAATAAAGTAACTAGATTATACTTTATTTTAAAAATCAATAGATATAAAATAACTTTTTAAAATCTCTTTAATGCGTTGTATCTTTACACCTCAAAAGTGGCTAAACTAGTCAGTGTCCTAGCCATGTGGCTGAGAGTTACATGTGCAATTGCTATATATTTACTCAACCCTATGAAGAGTACTGGCTAGAGATAGTGGCGAATACTTTTCTTTTGTACAATTAATATTTTCACATATTAATTTCAGTGTGGTGGAATGTTTCCCACATTAGTAGAAATGTTCGATATAACAGGTCTGAGTAATGTATATATAACATGTGTAGCATGTAAATTTTATAACACGAATAAAAACATTATATTACCATGGTATTGACTTTGGCTAAGTGTGTCATCACATATAACATATCGTACATGTCAGAGCCATGTTAATTATCACTTTCTTTCTTGTATAGGCAGATGCGGATGTACAGCAAAAGGCCAGGAAGCTGGTATGCAATATCATCAAAGAGAGTGAACTCACACAATGTCATCAATATCCAAGCTGATGTAGTTCACCAAAGAATGTTGAACCTGTCTTACAGTGTCGAGAGAGATTGACCAAATGCTTGTGCCATATTTGCCAGACCATGGCATCCACCGTTTCATCACCAACTGCAAAGCTAGTCAGGCATCACCATATTCGCATGTCAAGCACCCTGCATGCCAGTGTCCACACCACCAGTACTGCGGAGTCTGTCACGATGCAACAAACAGTACAACTGGGATCACTTCACTTGGTTGACATTCGAATACTTGACATTTAATATGCAGCATCTTGCACGGCTCATGGCTGTATAGTCTTGTCCACAAATACAACTGTCCTGTATAGCATATTAACTTGTTGAACTAGTGGTACTAAGCATTGTTCAGTTTCTTGTTGACCTGTGAAGAAAAGCATGTATTCAATTTCAGTAAACAAAAAACATGCATCATGGTACTGTAGTGGAGTTGGGAGTAAATAATGATGTCATGTAATAACTACTACATGGTGTACACATATTAATTTTTGACATTTTATGTCAAACATGAATATGTGAGGTTGTATGGTCAAAGCAAATGTTGGAAATGACAAAGTAAGGTTATTGTGCTGCCAACAGCACATTCCCCTCACACAATATTCAAGCATTCCTATAATAATGTATGTCTACCTTCTTCAACACTGTATTATTGATTTCTTGAGTCATCGCTGCAGTATTTTCCCTGCTATATGATGAGTGAGGTGGACCACCTCAGTGTTTTTCTAAGCCAATTTGCTCAAAATATGCCAGGATGGTTACATCATAGGTATTTCTTCTTGCTATAAACATGTTTACACTTGTGCATTTGTTTCCCCTCTATATCTCGGGGAATAAGTTAAACATCCTTCAGAATGCACCATTTTGAAGTTAATAAAAAAAATTGATCTACATAGCCATGCCCCCTGACTCACATAGTGTATGTGCATTAATGTCTGTGTTGACACACTGGGTATACTATGCATTATACAAGTGCAAAGGTCATTCTAGTTTTCTATGTTCAAGGTAATATGTGAATGAAAACAAATGTATATTTAGATGGACATATTAAAATAGTTTGATAATTTATATGTTGTTGATTGTTAAAATGCCTCACTTTTGCATTGTAGTGTGGCCTATAGCAATATTAGAATTCAAATTATATATTATGTATTCATATACTGCTGTGATGAAAATGTTGATAAATATGTTAAAACAGCTGGCATGTGTGAGTTGAAACTGGTATAAGGTACATAGACTACAGCCAGGCATCATTGACTACAATGGAAACAAGTGCGAGAATGTTATATGTAATACTTGCATGATATAGTGTACACCTACTGTATTAACATTTAATTTTCATGTTTAATTTTTTTTATTGAATAAATTCATCACCATCAATCATCGTTGTCATAAAAATCTAAATTATTTTGCCTAAAATATAATGGAAATCAACGACATTCAGTAATAGTACTGAAATGTGAGTCACAAAACACTGTTTTAATAATTGTCAAATATAATTCTCCGTTTGTCGGTCTGTTACACGAGATAACGGATGCTCCCTTTAAAAATACAAAGCTTGTTGCCCGACCAACAAGAGCCTACTACCAAAGTCTCTCATGTCAATTTTATTTATCTTTTCGTCCATCACATCATCTATTCTCTCTGGATATGTACTTTCGCAATTACTAAGTTTATTAACAAGATCCTGCATAATCAAATACAATACCGGTACATATCAATACATGTGTCTGGCTGAGTGATGCCTAGCGATGTCGATGGTGACTGTCAAACTGGCTTGCCTTGCTGTTGTCAGTGTCATTGTCAGACTTATAATTATTATAATCTTACAAGTTAGAGAATCTGCGTCGAATAGACGTTCGCAAGTTAGCCCCTGACTACTCGCTCTTGTTGCTAACTGCGTTAATGGACTTAATGCGTACCTTCGTGTAGAAGAATCACTTTGCCTTTGGAATCTTAGTCATGACACGCACAAGGACGTGCAATTTGTTATTGTGCCATGGTAGGTCGATCTCGCATAAAGCATGTGACCCAAAAAGCACAGGATGTCGGCAGCTGCTGATTGTTTCACCAGTTATACCCGGTGTAACGGCGATTCTTTTTTTACGATAAAAAAATGACAAGTACGCATTTAACTGACTGAGCATACTAGTTAAACTATTAACACATTACATATCTGGTCATAAAAGAACCAGTTTGGCGATTAGCAAACAAGTGGAGGTAGCAGCTTTAAAAGATTTGCGCTATACAAGAATCTGTTGCGCTCACATATAATTTTCTATATTCCATGTTTGTTCCAGTAAGCATACACCCCCATTTTCTGCAGTGTCTGACATTGTTCTATGACAGAAATGCATCATCAGATTCTTCATTTATTGCAATTAATTCCCTGTCAATAAATGACTATATCAGAAAGCTCCACCCACATCTCCAGAATGTGCAATTGTTTTACTACAAAATTGCTGTCATCTGGATGAATAAATAATTTCTCATCAATTTATGTTGACATGTATGATCTCATCTGAATCAAGTTTTAATTTTATGAATATCACTGGCATCATATTACCTTTATATTATATATATTATAAATAGTAACAAATGTGGAACATACACATCTTAATAATAACAAGTTAACTACCAGTGTGCAAAAATATTTGGAAGCTAAGCTCTCAGATGAATCAAGACAAAAAAGATTGGTGAGACTGAAATTGATAAGCAGTATTGAAGTTTTCAATAGATGGAATGATACACCAGGAAGCTCTGGTACATAAAGGTTCTGTGGGTGGGTGAGTTTTAAATGATGACACAAATATGTAATAGTTGTACTGAGGTAACACTAGATGACTCAAGTACGTAATAGTTGTACTGAGGTAACACTAGACGACACAAGTACGTAATAGTTGTACTGAGGTAACACTAGACGACACAGGTACGTAATAGTTGTACTGAGGTAACACTAATGACACAAGTACGTAATAGTTGTACTGAGGTAACACTAGACGACACAAGTACGTAATAGTTGTATTGAGGTAACACTAGACGACACAAGTACGTAATAGTTGTACTGAGGTAACACTAGACGACACAAGTATGTAATAGTTGTACTGAGGTAACACTAGACGACACAAGCACGTAATAGTTGTACTGAGGCAACACTAGACGATACAAGTATGTAATAGTTGTATTGAGGTAACACTAGACGACACAAGTACGTAATAGTTGTACTGAGGTAACACTAGACGACACAAGTATGGAATAGTTGTACTGAGGTAACACTAGACAACACAAGTATGTAATAGTTGTACTGAGGTAACACTAGACGACACAAGTATGTAATAGTTGTACTGAGGTAACACTAGACGACACAAGTACGTAATAGTTGTACTGAGGTAACACTAGACGACACAAGTATGGAATAGTTGTACTGAGGTAACACTAGACGACACAAGTAGGTAATAGTTTTACTGAGGTAACACTAGAAGACACAAGTATGTAATAGTTGTACTGAGGTAACACTAGAAGACACAAGTACGTAATAGTTGTACTGAGGTAACACTAGATGACACAAGTACGTAATAGTTGTACTGAGGTAACACTAGACGACACAAGTACATAATAGTTGTACTGAGGTAACACTAGACGACACAAGTATGTAATAGTTGTACACCTGTACTGAGGTAACACTAGACGACACAAGTACGTAATAGTTGTACTGAGGTAACACTAGAAGAGACAAGAAGGTAATAGTTGTACTGAGGTAAGACTAGAAGACACAAGTACGTAATAGTTGTACTGAGGTAACACTAGAAGACACAAGTAGGTAATAGTTTTACTGAGGTAACACTAGATGACACAAGTACGTAATAGTTGTACTGAGGTAACACTAGATGACACAAGTACGTAATAGTTGTACTGAGGTAACATTAGATGACACAAGTACGTAATAGTTGTACTGGGGTAACACTAGATGACACAAGTACGTAATAGTTGTACTGAGGTAACACTAGACGACACAAGTACGTAATAGTTGTACTGAGGTAACACTAGACGACACAAGTATGGAATAGTTGTACTGAGGTAACACTAGACGACACAAGTATGTAATAGTTGTACTGAGGTAACACTAGACAACACAAGTATGGAATAGTTGTACTGAGGTAACACTAGACGACACAAGTAGGTAATAGTTGTACTGAGGTAACACTAGACGACACAAGTACGTAATAGTTGTACTGAGGTAACACTACAAGACACAAGTACGTAATAGTTGTACTGAGGTAACACTAGATGACACAAGTACGTAATAGTTGTACTGAGGTAACATTAGACGACACAATTACATAATAGTTGTACTGAGGTAACACTAGATGACACAAGTACGTAATAGTTGTACTGAGGTAACATTAGACGACACAAGTACGTAATAGTTGTACTGAGGTAACACTAGATGACACAAGTATGTAATAGTTGTACTGAGGTAACACTAGATGACACAAGTATGGAATAGTTGTACTGAGGTAACACTAGATGACACAAGTAGGTAATAGTTGTACTGAGGTAACACTAGACGACACAAGTAGGTAATAGGTTTACTGAGGTAACACTAGAAGACACAAGTACATAATAGTTGTACTGAGGTAACACTAGAAAACACAAGTAGGTAATAGTTGTACTGAGGTAACACTAGAAGACACAAGTACGTAATAGTTGTACTGAGGTAACACTAGACGACACAAGTACTTAATAGTTGTACTGAGGTAACACTAGATGACTCAAGTACGTAATAGTTGTGCTGAGGTAACACTAGATGACTCAAGTAGGTAATAGTTGTACTGAGGTAACACTAGAAGACACAAGTACGTAATAGTTGTACTGAGGTAACACTAGATGACACAAGTACGTAATAGTTGTACTGAGGTAACACTAGAAGACACAAGTACGTAATAGTTGTACTTATTCTTCAGAAACGCTTCATGAGAGGAGTGATGAGCTGAGAGCCCTCACTGCCAAGTTGAACATTGCTGAGTCATCAACTCAGAATCAGATGACCGCACTGGACAGCACCCAGCGACAACTGGCCAGAGTGACTGAGCAACACAGTCAGGCTGAGTCTTTTATCAAGGAGCTGGAGGTAAGGGCAGGGGCAGGGGCAGGGGCAGGGGCAGGGGCAGGGGCAGGGGCAGGGGCAGGGGCAGGGCAGGGCAGGGAGGCAGGGACAGGGACAGGGTAGAGACACAGCTGGTTAGATGCATGATCTTAGCCAGAAAGTATTTGTTGCCGCTCCTGAATTAATCAAATGACTTTCAACATCCAGACACTTGTATACAGACCATAGATTCAGTCAGCGACTGATTACTTTTTTCAATTATTCTCTAATTCTCTAATTAGTAATCAACTCTGATCCATTCAGTTTGTTTGAAAACAGTAATGAGGTGATGGGACACCTACAGCCAAGCTAGATGGCACTGATGTACAACTCGGGCAGGTGATGTATATGCATGCACTCTGTTTAATTGTGTTTCAGTTCATCTTTGAGTTCTTTTAGACTCCAACTGTTATAACTATAAAGCATATTGTGTGTTAACAAATGTTGGATATAATGAATGAATGTGGCGTAATGAGGTAATGGAACACTGGCATATAACGACACGCAGCCCGAGTTGCATAACAGCGTCATCTGGCTGATTAGTTCTGTAGGTTCCCTATTATCAATTGTTGTATTAAAAAAGTTTAATAAAAATTAGTCATGAAGAATTATTTTCTCAGAAATTCAATAAGAAAACACAGAGCTATACCAATTCATTAAAATTTGTTATAAGTGAGGATTTATTGTAATCAAACTTATTAAATCAAAAATTTAATACTGTGTGTTGACGTACAAGATTCCGATCTTATGTTAGTCCCTGTGCTGGATTTTCCGTTTTATCATCACGGAACTTGTAGATGATAAATAGTGTACACTGAGCTCACCAGGTGGTGCTGTGTTGCCAGGAGAAGAACCGGAGCGTGAACCAGGCACTGGTCAGTCAGGCGTCCAGTGTTGGTCAGTTGGAGGCTCACGAACATGAGCTCAGGACAGTTCTCAAACTGAAGGTGAGGGCAAAGTCTGTTTGTTTGTTTGCTCTGAGGAAATCATGTTACCTTGTGACTGTGTGGCTCTGCATGTAAGTCATGTTACCTTGTGACTGTGTGGCTCTGCCTATAAGTCATGTTACCTTGTGACTGTGTGGCTCTGCATGTAAGTCATGTTACCTTGTGACTGCGTGGCTCTGCATGTAAGTCATGTTATTTTGTGACTGCATGGCTCTGCATGTAAATCATGTTACCTTGTGACTGTGTGGCTCTGCATGTAAATCATGTTACCTTGTGACTGTGTGGCTCTGCATGTAAATCATGTTACCTTGTGACTGTGTGGCTCTGCATATAAGTCATGTTACCATGTGACTGCGTGGCTCTGCATGTAAATCATGTTACCTTGTGACTGTGTGGCTCTGCATGTAAATCATGTTACCTTGTGACTGCGTGGCTCTGCATGTAAATCATGTTACCTTGTGACTGTGTGGCTCTGCATGTAATCATGTTACTTGTGACTGTGTGGCTCTGCATGTAAATCATGTTACCTTGTGACTGTGTGGCTCTGCATGTAAATCATGTTACCTTGTGACTGTGTGGCTCTGCATGTAAATCATGTTACCTTGTGACTGTGTGGCTCTGCATGTAAATCATGTTACCTTGTGACTGTGTGGCTCTGCATGTAAATCATGTTACCTTGTGACTGTGTGGCTCTGCATGTAAATCATGTTACCTTGTGACTGTGTGGCTCTGCATGTAAATCATGTTACCATGTGACTGCGTGGCTCTGCATATAAGTCATGTTACCTTGTGACTGCGTGGCTCTGCATGTAAATCATGTTACCTTGTGACTGCATGGCTCTGCATGTAAATCATGTTACCTTGTGACTGTGTGGCTCTGCATGTAAGTCATGTTACCTTGTGACTGTGTGGCTCTGCATGTAAGTCAAGTTACTTTGTGACTGTGTGGCTCTGCATGTAAGTCATGTTACCTTGTGACTGCGTGGCTCTGCATGTAAATCATGTTACCTTGTGACTGTGTGGCTCTGCATATAAGTCATGTTACCATGTGACTGCGTGGCTCTGCATGTAAATCATGTTACCTTGTGACTGTGTGGCTCTGCATGTAAATCATGTTACCTTGTGACTGTGTGGCTCTGCATGTAAGTCATGTTACAGGCAAAGTTTTCTTTAATTAACCTATCATCATTGCTAATATCACAGTCAGAATTATACAAATGGTAAGTTCTTACATATTGTGGTCTCAAAATGGCAATTTAAAAAAAAACTGAATTCAAACCCTGGGCTGCTGTTTTGAACTCTGGATATAGTTAATCCATTTCACATATCCAGTCTGGACTGCTCAATGTGCCTTACATTTTGCTGTTTGTACACATATCCACCACTGTATATAGCCAGGTAATTAGTCATGTCTCAATGAACTCGAGCAATATAAAGTGGATGAAATTGTACAAGGTTCAAAACAGTAGCACAAGATTTGAATCCTGGTTCTCTTGACAGTTTGATGGACCAGTTGCCAGGCAACTGGTCAGATGACTTGTAAATAAGTTTTGATTATTGGGTTTTGTCATAGAAGATATTTTGATTGTCTCTAGACGTAACACCAGTATTGGTCACCATAAGCCATTGTTAATATAAAATTAATGGTAATATTGATAAAATTGTATAACTCGAAAGTAAAAATGGCTAAGAAAATGTTTCGTTCATACGATCAGGGTTATTAATTTTATGATGCTGAAGCAACCATTTAAGTATGTCCATTCTCTTGTGTCACATGTCACACAGTTCCCATCTGTTACACAGGACAGAGACTTAGTGTGTCCATTCTGTTGTGTCACGTGTCACACAGTTCCCATCTGTTATGCAGGACAGAGACTTAGTGTGTCCATTCTGTTGTGTCATGTGTCACACAGTTCCCGTCTCTTACACAGGACACAGATTTAGTGTGTCCATTCTGTTGTGTCACGTGTGACACAGTTCCAGTCTCTTACACAGGACAGAGACTTAGTGTGTCCATTCTGTTGTGTCACGTGTCACACAGTTCCCGTCTGTTACACAGGACAGAGACTTAGTGTGTCCATTCTGTTGTGTCACGTGTCACACAGTTCCCGTCTGTTACACAGGACAGAGACTTAGTGTGTCCATTCTGTTGTGTCACGTGTCACACAGTTCCCGTCTGTTACACAGGACAGAGACTTAGTGTGTCCATTCTGTTGTGTCACGTGTCACACAGTTCCCGTCTGTTACACAGGACAGAGACTTAGTGTGTCCATTCTGTTGTGCCATGTGTCACACAGTTCCCATCTGTTACACAGGACAGAGACTTAGTGTGTCCATTCTGTTGTGTCACGTGTCACACAGTTCCCGTCTGTTACACAGGACAGAGACTTAGTGTGTCCATTCTGTTGTGTCACGTGTCACACAGTTCCCGTATCTTACACAGGACAGAGACTTAGTGTGTCCATTCTGTTGTGCCATGTGTCACACAGTTCCCATCTGTTACACAGGACAGAGACTTAGTGTGTCCATTCTGTTGTGTCACGTGTGACACAGTTCCCGTCTGTTACACAGGACAGAGACTTAGTGTGTCCATTCTGTTGTGTCACGTGTCACACAGTTCCAGTCTCTTACACAGGACAGAGACTTAGTGTGTCCATTCTGTTGTGCCACGTGTGACACAGTTACCCTCTGTTACACAGGACAGAGACTTAGTGTGTCCATTCTGTTGTTTCACATGTCACACTGTTCTGTCTCGTACACAGGACAGAGACTTAGTGTGTCCATTCTGTTGTGTCACATGTCACACTGTTCTGTCTCTTACACAGGACAGAGACTTGATTGAAGCGGCCAATCAAATCACAGAGCTATGCAGAAAACTGAAGAAATTTGGTGCGCAGTATCGTGAGAGTCGACTGAAAGAAACAGAGACAAAACGCAAACTCATCGAGTGCAAAAACAAATGCTCCGACTCCCAATACCAGCTGAGCGTGCTACAGAGTGAGACACTTCATTCTAAAGACACTTTATTCTGAAGACACTTCATTCTTAATTAAGAATTTGTTTCATTCTAATATTTCTCACAGAAAGAATATTTTTTCTCAAATTCTCTCCACTGGTTTGGCAACAAAATTTGAATAAATTATCAGCACAATCCATTGTTGTTTACTATTTACTTTTCCTTTGGCAGTGTATTTACTGACCCTTCACAATTCCCAAGTATTTCACAAATTGTTGTTTAATATAAGAATTACAATAAATAAAATAATGTATGGTATAAATCATGTATGTGACTGAAAGAAACTATTGATGTGCTGAGAAACCTGCTTCCTTTTCCATCACATATTTGCCCTGTTTCTTAGGCATCCACACTGAAAACAATTCCTCAAAATAGATTAGCTACCAGGTAGTCACTTATCAGTAGCGTTTTCATAAAACTGGAACTAAAGACATAAAAACAAAGGTAAAAAGTGGTGGTCACCTCATCATTTCTCATTCTCATGCTTTTTTCAGTTGATTAACTTCATGTTCTGCATCACAACGAATGGTTCTTACAGACTACCTCCATTTTGGCAAGTTGAAGTCTTGTAGGTTTTGGTGGTTGTTTCTGTAGGTTAACCTTGATCTCAAGCACAATGTCTTAACACAATTTTCACAATGCTTATGGCATCTACTGATTAACAGGATGGTTGTCCTAATGTCATGAGTTATGGGTGAGCCAGTGGTCGAGCTGTGTTTATGCGTTGGTTACAGGGGAACAACTAGCAAGACAACAAGAGTTAGATAACAACAAACTTGAAAATCAGCGACTGTCTCAGGAGATTGCCACACTGAAACAAGAACTTCTCCTTTTTGGTATGTCTGTTTACAATTGTGGAGTGATTTTGTCTTTATATTACAGTAATTTTTTATTATTTGCACAGTTCCCTAATTGGTAATAAAATCTGCATGTTTGCGAATAAACAAAAAATTTCATAATCAGTGTTTTGTGGTTGAGCTTAAGTGGTCTGTGTGGGGTGTTAAATAGTGGATGTCATTATTTGGTGTACAATTCACATGAGCAGTTTGTGAGTTCACAAAAGTAGCTGGTATTGATTATACATTTTATAAAAGACCTTAATACACACTGTTCAATTTTTATTTTTTATTTAATGCTTAATTATAATTTCATATTCTTTAAAAGAAAACCTTTTTCCTTCTACACCACCGGAACCAGCATACTGATGCCATCGTAGCAATCGATAACTCATTGAAAGCCTAAAACATTATAAAGTTATGCTAGTTGCAGTTCACAAGTTTCCTCTGTAGTTGTTCTTAGCTGTACCTTGACCTTACAGTAGGCGTAAGTTTATATTAGTTGAAAAATTGACATGATGCAGTCATAAGTTTGTAGATGCTCCAGGCTCGCCGACCTCAACATCATTATTATCACTGGATATCCTGGATTTCCCTCCGTGACCTAATCAGGACAATTCTATGTGAATTTAGTTATGCGAATACTAAATTGGTCTCATGAAACTGGCATTAAGCTACATTGACTAGTGCACTGTTAACTATGACCAGTACACTGTCTAGTTAGGCTCCTCTGTGTAAAGTTATGCTGGTTTTTTGAAAGGCCCCTGCTGTCTGAAATTCTGAATGTGGTACAATAAGGTGGCATGACAGAGTTACTGTCATTGACAGATGAACGAGAGAAGAGGAAGGACCAGATACTGGCACTACAGAAGTCAAAGCACGAACGACTGGAGTCAGAATTAAGCACACTACAGCAGGTGGGTGATAATGTGGGTCACTGGCAGCACACTACAGCAGGTGGGTGATAATGTGGGTCACTGGCAGCACACTACAGCAGGTGGGTGATAATGTGGGTCAATGGCAGCCCACTACAGCAGGTGGGTGATAATGGGGGTCACTGGCAGCACACTACAGCAGGTGGGTGATAATGTGGGTCAATGGCAGCCCACTACAGCAGGTGGGTGATAATGGGGGTCACTGGCAGCACACTACAGCAGGTGGGTGATAATGGGGGTCACTGGCAGCATCCCATCCACCATTAAACCCATATTGCTCTCATTTGAGAATAATTTTGCAAAACCAACAGATTCTTATATTCATTATGACTTAGTAGCTTGTTTGTGTAAATGAGTTATTTAGTGTTAAAATAAAAAACCAGAAAAGAGTTATTATAGTACGTGTTGTTGAGACCACCGGATAAACTGTGAAATTGGTTCTTCTGGATCCAACAGCGGTTCTTCTTCTTCTAAACATTTACATCTTAACAACTACATCTCGTTTTTAATAACATTTAAGTTTTATCAGTGTTTCTTTCCATTACCAATGCTTTAGCAATAAGTAGAAATTTGTTAACATCTTAATTGTTTTCAACAATTGTGCTATGGCTACAGTATTTCTTGTTTGCATCTATTAACATAATGATAACAACAACATCTCTTATGTTCAACAACATTCAGTTGTACGAGCGACAGCAACAAGACTTGTGCCTGTTGCATCTGAACCTTGAGAGCACCAAGAGCCTCCTTGACCAACAGGGGGCATTGCAGCATAACAAGCAGTTGGAGCGGAGTCGGAATGTGGAACAAAACGCGGAATTGGAACAGAACCACGACTCAGAGCCAGTCAGGGAACCGGAGGAAAAGACGGACTTGGAACTCAGCAAGGATCGGAAGAGGAATGAAGGATCGGGAGGAGATGTGGATGGGAGAAGGAAGTGGGAAGATGGGAGAGAGATGGAAGACAGGGGAAGCAATGGAGTTGATGAAAGGTAATGGAAAGTAATACTTTTAAAAGTACTTGAATTCTCAGGGACCCAATGTCAAGGGAGCAACTAGCCACCATTAGAAAGATGTGTTATTGTTTGTATGGGAAATCATAAAAATTCTAACCTGCTATAATGCTGTTTGTTTAGGTTGTTTACAGATAAAACAGATGGTTGTGAATTGTATATATGCATGCACACACACACACTTGTGTGTGTATGCAATATTGTTTACATTAAAAAAGTGGATGAAGGTTTACCCACATGCAAATATGGGTGAACACGTGCAAACTCTCACACACATGTACACACATGTACACACATGCACGCACGCACGCACGCACGCACGCACGCACGCACGCACGCACGCACGCACGCACGCACGCACGCAAGCAAACACACACACAGACGCATGCACACAGTCACACACACACACACACGCATACAGTCACACATACATGCATGCACACAGACACACACACATGCATGCACACAGACACTCAAACACGCATGCACACGGACTCACACATACAGACCATCAAACATTTCCATTAATATTCTCCACAGTAAACATATAACCATATCAATTTATTCACAGATGCAACCCTGGAGTTGGGGAAACAGTGCTGCCACCTTACATGGGGAACGGTTCACTGCTGGACGCACCCAAACCCAACACACCCCCTCCCACCACCACTGGCGTCCCCTTGCAGGCTGAGCCATACTACTTACCAGGTGTCGCCACCATGCCAAGACCCCAGACTGCGGATAATACTTCTGAGTCAAGGGAAGACCACGAGGGATCACGCATTCCCATTCTGCTCCTGCGAGCAAAGAAGTCTGAACCAGTTGTCTCCGGGAAACATCCGAGGCGAAACTCACCGCGTCACAAGAGCGACAGCGCAGTGCCATCTGGTGGCAAGACGGAGAACCCGGCCAGGCAGCGACGAGGTGTCTCGCGTGGGGATTACCCTGATTCAGGTGCCAGTGCATCCCCGGGGGAAAATGGGAGAAAAGACTGGGATGATCATGTGACCAAGGAAGATCCCGGGGGCCCGAAGTGTCCCCCTGTGGTTCCTGGCTTACTGGGACAGGGGGATATTCAGTCTCTCAATGGCAGCAAAACGTCAGCCTCTGAAATGTCGACACTGGCACTCTCGATACTCTACAACAGCCAGTCATCAGCAGGTGGCGACACCAGTCATGTGAACGGTGTGGCCATCGAGAAGCAGTCAAGTAAAGATGGCGGCTCCGTCGACATAGATGGTGACATCATGAATGAGAGGTTTCCAGACATGGACTACTGCAGCACGCCAAAGAAGAGCAACACTTCACTGGAAGACGCTGACACTTCAGATATTGGAGAAGATGTAAGTCACGTGCATGAAAGTAAACCTGTTTATTCTGTAAGACCACGTGTGATTTTTCCACAGGTGGCCATTATAATGTTCCTTCATTTCCTATAAAATTTGAATAGGTCTGTTATCAAGAATTTCATAGCATATTAGACGTGCACTCGAAAATTGGAATCAACCCGCATCTACATGGAATAGATGATATTTACATGATTTATGTGATTACTGGTTTGTTTCAGGTCAGTTCGCCGGTGTCAAAGTTACACAAACTGTTGACAGAATCTTGCGAGTTGGTTCGTGACCTTGAGAGGTCAGTCTTGTCATCAAGCAGTGCTGCAGATGAAGAGGTAGGAATGGGCTGATCTGTTTATTTTATTTCAGTTTTATTTTATTAGAAAATAGGACCCCATTGTTTATTCTTGGGACTATTATATGTTTCATCTGTTAACTCTCTAGACGCCAACAACTTGGTCTCACCCCACCCACCCACATCTACCACCAGGTGATCTGCAAGTTGTCGCTTGTGGGGTTTCTATTTACCAGATGATTATGTGCTATATTTGTCATTTTAAAGCCGAGCGTATTTGCTGTACACTTGAGGTACTAACTTGTCAAGTACCATTTGAAAATATATCTTGCAGAATATCTGGGAAATTGGGGTATGTAGAAGTGATATTAAGCAAATATTTGAGCTGTTGGAGTACCGTGGGGTGAAAGGGTTGAAACAAATATCACTACCAAACCCCAGTGTATGTTAGGCGTATCACTCATAACAGTCTATGTTAGGTGTATCACTCATAGCAGTGTATGTTAGGTGTATCACTCAGCAGTGTGTTAGGTGTATCACTCATAGCAGTGTATGTTAGGTGTATCACTCATAGCAGTGTATGTTAGGTGTATCACTCATAGCAGTGTGTTAGGTGTATCACTCATAGCAGTGTATGTTAGGTGTATCACTCATAACAGTGTATGTTAAGTATATCACTCATAGCAGTGTATGTTAGGTGTATCACTCATAACAGTGTATGTTAAGTATATCACTCATAGCAGTGTATGTTAGGTGTATCACTCATAACAGTGTATGTTAAGTATATCACTCATAGCAGTGTATGTTAGGTGTATCACTCATAACAGTGTATGTTAAGTATATCACTCATAGCAGTGTATGTTAGGTGTATCACTCATAACAGTGTATGTTAAATGTATCACCCATAGCAGTGTATGTTAGGTGTATCACTCATAGCAGTCAAGTGTCCACCATCAAACCCCAGTCTATGTTAGGTGTATCACTCATAGCTGTCAAGTGTCAACCATCAAAGATATTAAAGCAGACTACGTTATCAAGGCATATACGTTTCTTTTTTCTACAGGAAACAGAGACCTTCGTTGACATCGAAAGTACACCATAGCATTTTACTTCACAAGACCCACATCCACTTGTGGTGAACAGTACAGTTTGCAGTACAGAAAGGTTCATTTCTCTGGAAATGCCTTTCGGATTACTTTCTTGGCAGTGCATAATTATTACTTTTATTTTTCGTATTTATTTTGTTAGTCATTGTGCGAGTGATTAGAAATGATGAAGGTTGTTATTTTAGTCATGCAGTAGAGTTTACTGTGATTACCTGGTGCTGTGTAGAATGCCCAAGTCTAGTCTAGTCATGTGGGCAACTTGTCTCATATCCTGCCATGCCATCCTTAAATTTCCAGTCACATTGGTTTAGAAGAGAGATATATTATACATGCGTAACCCAGCTTTGCTATAAACTGTGTAAGCTCAATCAGTGTATTCAAGTTGTGCTGTTTTCTGCTGTAATTTTGTAAAAGAATCTAATAACATTATGTACTTTGTTAAATGATGTTGCCATTATATAAACAAGTTAACTGTGGATTGTGCCTATGTGTTGATAAGTCTTGGATTCTGAATATTCTTACTCTGTCCTCAAGACAATACCCCAACTGTTGTGAGACTTACACTACAGACACAGGTCAACTTATTTATGGACAGAGACTTACACTACAGACACTGGTCAACTTATTTATGAACTGAGACTTACACTACAGACACTAGTCAACTTATTTATGGACTGAGACTTACACTACAGACACTAGTCAACTTATTTATGGACTGAGACTTACACTACAGACACTAGTCAACTTATTTATGGACTGAGACTTACACTACAGACACTGGTCAACTTATTTATGGACTGAGACTTACACTACAGACACTGGTCAACTTATTTATGGACTGAGACTTACACTACAGACACTGGTCAACTTATTTATGGACTGAGACTTACACTACAGACACTAGTCAACTTATTTATGGACTGAGACTTACACTACAGACACTAGTCAACTTATTTATGGACGGAGACTTACACTACAGACACTGGTCAACTTATTTATGGACTGAGACTTACACTACAGACACTGGTCATCTTATTTATGGACTGAGACTTACACTACAGACACTGGTCAACTTATTTATGGACTGAGACTTACACTACAGACACTGGTCAACTTATTAATGGACTGAGACTTACACTACAGACACTGGTCAACTTATTTATGGACTGGATAATATAAACATGTTCATGTTTTTTATCACTACCAAAATCTTGATGAAAATAGGTGACAGTTATTTAGAAAGATGCTTTTTTTGTTGTGGGTGCGTGTGTGTGTGTGTGCGTGAAAAGAACAATATTAGTTACAGCAGTTTCAGTTTGTGTGTTTTTATATTGTTATACACTGTAGATGGGAAATTAGTGATTGGTTTATTGATTGATAAGATAACAACTGGTGATGTTGATAAGGGACATATCAAAACTACCAAGGATCCTTGGTTCTACTGTTCAACATAACAGTAGATTCTGTCAAATGTAACTTAACCAATGTGTATCAACATTATCAAATGTTTGAAAAATCCACGTGATAACTCTGATAATAACTGAAAGTGTCTGATTGTTTATCAATTATTTGCTATAGTTATACATCATATGTTATTGTATGTGCCAAAATCAGTAGTTTAGGGATGATTTTACTAATATGTAATTCTCAGAATGCGAGCTTAGCACTGGAGAGCATGACATGCTCATGCTACAATATTATTTCTTCTTACTGCCTTCTTATATGTCATTGATAACACCATTGTTTTAAACACACACAAAACAAACACTGAATTAACAACTGCCAAAGAAATACTGCATATAATATTAGTACAATTAATGATACTGCATATAATATAGTGTATTTTTAGAACATCGAAGTTGTTAAGTGTCGTCAAATTGTTAGAGACATGTCTAAATCTGTCTGTGAGATAACAGTTACATGGGTAACCTCCTCACACATTGGTATATTTGTATATCATTCCAGTGTGTCTGCAAGAATGTTCTATGGTGGACTGTTTTTTTAGAGTTTTGTACTTCTGATATCATTTGTACGTAACACATTTATGAAAATAACGTAACAGAGCAATACAACTGCTGACAGCTGGCTATCCATATACCTATTATCAATAGGAAAACTGCTAATGTATTGTTATTATTTGGATGCAGAAATGTGCTGACGAATTAAAAATAAATGCTCTCCTACTGTTAGATATGTTTTTGTTAGTACATACAGATGCTGTGACCGTGTGTATATGATGATATTGTTTTATTAATGAAACCATTATGTTGGTTTGTCCATTCACATCAATGGGGACTTTGACCAAATAGTCTCATCAATATTGATTAGCATTTAGCAGTAATATCCATCAGTAAACAGCAAACGCTCAGCTAAACTGACAACTATAAATCTTACTTTCGACCTTAAGGCAACTATCATATTAGTTTACATCTTTGACAAAACGACTCCCTGAGAGACTATTATTGTTGCTATCGTGTAAATAGTTTTCCTCGTACTTGCACAATTACATATTCACTGGCAGATGTAAAGTTCCCTGAAATGCTGCTGTTCCTTAATGGCTACAAAACCTACTACTGCTGTAATGTGTTTTTGAGCCAAAATATTCTGTCCAACCACAACCTCATTGCTACTGTAGTGTCAAATGAATATTGCAGTTACCGTGGGTGCTAGCTCAACATAATTAATTTTAAAATATACTGTTTTTACCGAAGCATGTATTTCTTTTATATGGACATACTATAGTTTGTCTTAAATAAATCAAACAACTTGATATACAAAAGGTGGTATGTTGGAAGCTCAGCAGAAAAGCTTGGGAAATAAAGCAAATATGCCCCAAACTATAAATATATTTCGTCTATGTGAAGAACCCCTTTCAATTGCCCAGAAAAAAACCCATATTCTCCAGTGAAAACGATGGACAACTCCCTATCTCAGCATCCACTGACATCCTTGCGTTTCTTCCTGTAGAAGCGGGTTTCTACAGGGTCAAAGCCCTGTTCCTGGGCCCCGTACACTGCCCATGAGGGAGTCTTGGCCATGTAGTCAGAGGCTGTGAACGTCTGCTGTCCCTGACTCTGTGTCCACGCGGTCATGAGTTCGTGGAAACGTTTGTAGTCAATCCACGTCCACCACTCATTGTCCACACGGAACTGTCCATGGTAAAGTAAGACTGCATCAATAAACGGTGACTGACATAAGACCATTTTAGTTTCCCATAGGTGACCATTATAATGTTTCTGTCATGGCCAGCTAGATTGTTTCTACTAGGGTATTCATATTTTCCAACATCAATTATCTTACATTCACACACACAAAATATTAGTACTTCATTTTCTCTACAAACCAATCTCTAACCTGACACCCCTTAATTTCGGTTAAAACCAGACACCTTGATCACATTACCAATGAAAATGACACCTGTATGTATACGCAGAAAATAACTGACTGACATCTGTCATAATTTGACAGCTCTGATACCATGCTGCACAAATACATAATTTCTACTCATTCAACATCTAAATTTATATACAGGTAGATGTATTGCATATTTTTGGATGTACCTAATATATTTATGTGTCTGGTTGCACACATTTATTATTTATGATGCGATGACCACAACTATAATTATTATAATATAAATTACGTTTTTTTATTTTGTCACAACAGGTTTAGATACTGTTTTAATTATGTCTTTTAACCATTTTATGATCCCTGCAAATTAACACGTAATGTTGTGCCATGTACCTTGGTGTGTGCGATGAGAATTAACACGTTACGTTGTGCAGTGTACCTTGGTGTGTGCGATGAGAATTAACATGTGATGTTGTGCAGTGTACCTTGGTGTGTGGAATGAGAATTAACATGTGATGTTGTGCAGTGTACCTTGGTGTGTGCGATGAGAATTAACATGTGATGTTGTGCAGTGTACCTTGGTGTGTGTGATGAGATTTAACATGTGACGTTGTGCAGTGTACCTTGGTGTGTGGAATGAGAATTAACATGTGATGTTGTGCAGTGTACCTTGGAGTATGCGATGAGAATTAACACGTGACGTTGTGCATTGTACCTTGGTGTGTGTGATGAAAATTAACATGTGATGTTTTGCATTGTACCTTGGTGTGTGTGATGAGAATTAACATGTGACCTTGAGCAGTGTACCTTGGTGTGTGCGATGAGAATTAACATGTGATGTTGTGCAATGAACCTTGGTGTGTGCGATGAGAATTAACACGTGACGTTGTGCAGTGTACATTGGTGTGTGGAATGAGAATTAACATGTGATGTTGTGCAGTGTACATTGGTGTGTGCGATGAGAATTAACATGTGATGTTGTGCAGTGTACCTTGGTGTGTGGAATGAGAATTAACATGTGATGTTGTGCAGTGTACATTGGTGTGTGCGATGAGAATTAACATGTGATGTTGTGCAGTGTACCTTGGTGTGTGCGATGAGAATTAACATGTGATGTTGTGCAGTGTACCTTGGTGTGTGCGATGAGAATTAACATGTGAGGTTGTGCAGTGTACCTTGGTGTGTGCGATGAGAATTAACACGTGACGTTGTGCAGTGTACCTTGGTGTGTGCGATGAGAATTAACACGTGACGTTGTGCAGTGTACCTTGGTGTGTGCGATGAGAATTAACATGTGATGTTGTGCAATGAACCTTGGTGTGTGCGATGAGAATTAACACGTGACATTGTACAGTGTACCCTGGTGTGTACGATGAGAATTAATATGTGATGTTGTGCAGTGTACCTTGGTGTGTGCGATGAGAATTAACACGTGATGTTGTGCAGTGTACCTTGGTGTGTGGAATGAGAATTAACATGTGATGTTGTGCAGTGTACCTTGGTGTGTGTGATGAGAATTGACATGTGATGTTGTGCAGTGTACCTTAGTGTGTTCGATGAGAATTAACATGTGATGTTGTGCAGTGTACCTTGGTGTGTGTGATGAGAATTAACATGTGATTTTGTGCAGTGTACCTTGGTGTGTGTGATAAGAATTAACATGTGATTTTGTGCAGTGTACCTTGGTGTGTGTGATGAGAATTAACATGTGATGTTGTGCAGTGTATCTTGGTGTGTGTGATGAGAATTAACACGTGACGTTGTGCATTGTACCTTGGTGTGTGTGATGAAAATTAACATGTGATGTTTTGCATTGTACCTTGGTGTGTGTGATGAGAATTAACATGTGACCTTGAGCAGTGTACCTTGGTGTGTGCGATGAGAATTAACATGTGATGTTGTGCAATGAACCTTGGTGTGTGCGATGAGAATTAACACGTGACGTTGTGCAGTGTACATTGGTGTGTGGAATGAGAATTAACATGTGATGTTGTGCAGTGTACATTGGTGTGTGCGATGAGAATTAACATGTGATGTTGTGCAGTGTACCTTGGTGTGTGGAATGAGAATTAACATGTGATGTTGTGCAGTGTACATTGGTGTGTGCGATGAGAATTAACATGTGATGTTGTGCAGTGTACCTTGGTGTGTGCGATGAGAATTAACATGTGATGTTGTGCAGTGTACCTTGGTGTGTGCGATGAGAATTAACATGTGAGGTTGTGCAGTGTACCTTGGTGTGTGCGATGAGAATTAACACGTGACGTTGTGCAGTGTACCTTGGTGTGTGCGATGAGAATTAACACGTGACGTTGTGCAGTGTACCTTGGTGTGTGCGATGAGAATTAACATGTGATGTTGTGCAATGAACCTTGGTGTGTGCGATGAGAATTAACACGTGACATTGTACAGTGTACCCTGGTGTGTACGATGAGAATTAATATGTGATGTTGTGCAGTGTACCTTGGTGTGTGCGATGAGAATTAACACGTGATGTTGTGCAGTGTACCTTGGTGTGTGGAATGAGAATTAACATGTGATGTTGTGCAGTGTACCTTGGTGTGTGTGATGAGAATTGACATGTGATGTTGTGCAGTGTACCTTAGTGTGTTCGATGAGAATTAACATGTGATGTTGTGCAGTGTACCTTGGTGTGTGTGATAAGAATTAACATGTGATTTTGTGCAGTGTACCTTGGTGTGTGTGATGAGAATTAACATGTGATGTTGTGCAGTGTATCTTGGTGTGTGTGATGAGAATTAACATGTGATGTTGTGCAGTGTACCTTAGTGTGTGTGATAAGAATTAACATGTGATTTTGTGCAGTGTACCTTGGTGTGTGTGATGAGAATTAACATGTGATGTTGTGCAGTGTACCTTGGTGTGTGTGATGAAAATTAACATGTGATGTTGTGCAGTGTACCTTGGTGTGTGTGATAAGAATTAACATGTGATTTTGTGCAGTGTACCTTGGTGTGTGTGATAAGAATTAACATGTGATGTTGTGCAGTGTACCTTGGTGTGTGTGATGAAAATTAACATGTGATGTTGTGCAGTGTACCTTAGTGTGTTCTATGAGAATTAACATGTGATGTTGTGCAGTGTACCTTGGTGTGTGTGATAAGAATTAACGTGATTTTGTGCAGTGTACCTTGGTGTGTGTGATAAGAATTAACATGTGATGTTGTGCAGTGTACCTTGGTGTGTGTGATGAAAATTAACATGTGATGTTGTGCAGTGTACCTTAGTGTGTTCTATGAGAATTAACATGTGATGTTGTGCAGTGTACCTTGGTGTGTGCAATGAGATTTAACATGTGATGTTGTAAAGTGTACCTTGGTGTGTGTGATGAGAATTAACATGTGATGTTGTTCAGTGTACCTTGGTGTGTGTGATGAGAATTAACATGTGATGTTGTTCAGTGTACCTTGGTGTGTGCGATGAGAATTAACATGTGACGTTGTGCAGTGTACCTTGGTGTGTGCGATGAGAATTAACATGTGATGTTGTGCAGTGTACCTTGGTGTGTGCGATGAGAATTAACATGTGATGTTGTGCAGTGTACATTGGTGTGTGCGATGAGAATTAACATGTGATGTTGTGCAATGTACATTGGTGTGTGCGATGAGAATTAACATGTGAGGTTGTGCAGTGTACCTTGGTGTGTGGAATGAGAATTAACATGTGATGTTGTGCAGTGTACCTTAGTGTGTGTGATGAGAATTAACATGTGATGTTGTGCAGTGTACCTTGGTGTGTGCGATGAGAATTAACATGTGACGTTGTTCAGTGTACCTTGGTGTGTGCGATGAGAATTAACATGTGAGGTTGTGCAGTGTACCTTGGTGTGTGGAATGAGAATTAACATGTGATGTTGTGCAGTTTACCTTGGTGTGTGTGATGAGAATTAACATGTGATGTTGTGCAGTGTACCTTGGTGTGTGCGATGAGAATTAACATGTGAGGTTGTGCAGTGTACCTTGGTGTGTGGAATGAGAATTAACATGTGATGTTGTGCAGTGTACCTTGGTGTGTGTGATGAGAATTAACATGTGATGTTGTGCAGTGTACCTTGGTGTGTGTGATGAGAATTAACATGTGACGTTGTTCAGTGTACCTTGGTGTGTGCGATGAGAATTAACATGTGAGGTTGTGCAGTGTACCTTGGTGTGTGGAATGAGAATTAACATGTGATGTTGTGCAGTGTACCTTGGTGTGTGTGATGAGAATTAACATGTGATGTTGTGCAGTGTACCTTGGTGTGTGCGATGAGAATTAACATGTGATGTTGTGCAATGTACATTGGTGTGTGCGATGAGAATTAACATGTGAGGTTGTGCAGTGTACCTTGGTGTGTGGAATGAGAATTAACATGTGATGTTGTGCAGTGTACCTTGGTGTGTGTGATGAGAATTAACATGTGATGTTGTGCAGTGTACCTTGGTGTGTGTGATGAGAATTAACATGTGACGTTGTTCAGTGTACCTTGGTGTGTGCGATGAGAATTAACATGTGAGGTTGTGCAGTGTACCTTGGTGTGTGGAATGAGAATTAACATGTGATGTTGTGCAGTGTACCTTGGTGTGTGTGATGAGAATTAACATGTGATGTTGTGCAGTGTACCTTGGTGTGTGCGATGAGAATTAACATGTGATGTTGTGCAATGAACCTTGGTGTGTGCGATGAGAATTAACACGTGACGTTGTGCAGTGTACATTGGTGTGTGGAATGAGAATTAACATGTGATGTTGTGCAGTGTACATTGGTGTGTGCGATGAGAATTAACATGTGATGTTGTGCAGTGTACCTTGGTGTGTGCGATGAGAATTAACATGTGATGTTGTGCAATGAACCTTGGTGTGTGCGATGAGAATTAACACGTGACGTTGTGCAGTGTACATTGGTGTGTGGAATGAGAATTAACATGTGATGTTGTGCAGTGTACATTGGTGTGTGCGATGAGAATTAACATGTGATGTTGTGCAGTGTACCTTGGTGTGTGCGATGAGAATTAACATGTGATGTTGTGCAGTGTACCTTGGTGTGTGTGATGAGAATTAACATGTGACGTTGTGCAGTGTACCTTGGTGTGTGCGATGAGGATGCAGTTGGAGTGCTCATGTTCGGATGCAATGTCATAATCCAGCAGCAGGTCAGCCAGTTGCTGGACAAAGCTGACCACCTCCTCGTGCCATGGGATGTTCTTCATGGTCAGTGTGCTGGACTTTGAGTCTCCACAGTATGTCACCCCCTGGAGACATACAACACAGTGGTCACATGTATCTCGTGAAAACGAAAGGTTAAATGAATACATAGTGGAATGTCCAGTGACTAATTTGAACTGCTCAGAGGAATCAGAATCAGACTTCTGCTGTGGCAGACCAGGTTGTTTTGAAAAGCTCGACATGTGGGAAGTATTCAGCTATGGAAATTTGTTTATTTTATCCTTTAGTTTAAAAAAGAAATTAATGAGTAGATTGAAATGGGCAGATGCCCAGAAAGTGGAGAGAAAAAGGATGCGAGGAAGACGAGAATGCGATGGAAGGGCTGTGTTAAGAGAGATTTAGAAAGTGGGATGACAACAGCAACAGATTTAAGGAGTTGGAGATTGGTGAGAAAGGATGTAATGAGAGAAAAGTGAGGAAAGAAAAGACAAAGAAACAATTATGTTAACCAATGGCTAACCTCACTCATTATGACAGGGATGTCAAGAGGAGAACAAGATGCTACTTATGCAAACTATCAACATATTTTTCTATCTTCTACTAAACACTTTTTAAGACCTAACTCAGTATTTTTAGATGTGGATATTATGCCTATTAAACAAGTTACTAGAAATTTAGTTAGCAACTGACCAAATTTGTATCGCTGAAAATAACAGATAAATTGATATAATTTGGACTTCTATTGTACTTTTCATATCTATGGATTTGCAAAAGTAGATGGATTCAATGAATACATTCTTAATGACTAACCTTAATTTCGATGAAATCTGGCTTGCCTAGCTGCACAAGGTCAGCATAACCTTGAAGTTCGTTGATGTTCCATGCTTTCACCAAGGTCAGACGATAAACTGTTCTTTGGCCCTAAACAAGAGCACAGTGAAACATAATGTATTGGAAAGACATTGTATAATGCAAATCCCTGTTTTACTGGTATATGTGTCAGGTTGATAACATATTATTGTTATGTGTATCATATAAATTATAACATGTGAAATAACTGTATAAATCACAACCATCAAAAAATGGACTTTACCCATCCAAATGACAGGTCTCATACATGAAGGGAGTGCTTCCTTGCCAACATCTTCTCAAAATGAAGTTGTTACATATATTAATTTGTATACATTTCACATTTTATTCTATTTCTTTGATTTACAATTTTTGCTTCATAGTCACTGAATTTAAATTTATATTACTAAATTGTATTTATGTATACATAACTTACAGTGTTTTATAGAAGACTATGTAAACACTATTGAACAGAGTCATACTTTGGAGATCAGTGTTTAAATATAGTGTAAAAATAAACTACTAGACTGGAACAAATGAAACATATTATAGCAAACCAACATTAATAGCCATTTTTAATTGTAAAAAAATCACATATCACATGTCCCACGCCACAAAGTGGATTTGAACTGGTATTAAACCTATAACTGCTATGGACTTTTCAAACATATGACATCTCCCATGAGACCAAAAAATCACCAGATGCTTACCTTGTCTGAGAGGGCAGTGAGACTGTCTAAAAACCTCTGCCAGTAATCGCGGAAGAGTGGCCGGTCAATCTTCTTGAGACTCTCCGGGCAGCTGGCGTCCACACTGACATATAGCTGGGTGACTGGCTGCAGCTCCCTGAGAAACCACCAATTTCATGACCCAATTTGAAATTTGACATGTTTCTGTTGTGCAACCATGTATTATACATGTGGATCTACTAAAATAAGTAAGTTCTTATGGAGAGCAGAATCCTGCCTTTTTGATTGCCGAGAGCATTTTACATTTTACTCTCTGCCAGACCTGCTCAAGTGACCATCTTGACTTCTTTGGAAAACTTCAGCTATGTTAACATAACACCACATTACACCCCACTCTCCAGCAGTGATCTTTTACTTGATGCTCCATGGGTTCATGTAGACTGATGGTCCCTGGGTGTTTGTCATGTCCCACCTACTCTCAGCAGTCACCAGGTCTTCATGTCCTAGTAACCTTTGTAGTAGTCACCCTACCCCCATGTCTTACTAACCCTCCACAGTACGTCATGTTCTATAAACCCTCCATATGTCATATGTCCTATTTACCCTCAATATCAACTCCACCCAATTTGTTCTATAAACTCTCCATATAATGTTCACCCTACCCCTATGTCCTATTTACCCTCAATATCAACTCCACCCCGTTTGTTCTATAAACCCTTCATATAATGTTCACCCTATCCCTAATATCCTATTTACCCTCAATATCAACTCCACCCCGTATGTTCTCTAAACTCTGCATATAATGTTCACCCTATACCTAATATCCTATTTACCCTCAATATCAACACCACCCCGTTTGTTCTATAAACCCTCCATATAATGTTCACCCTATCCCTATGTCATATTTACCCTCAATATCAACTCCACCCCGTTTGTTCCATAAACCCTCCATATAATGTTCACCCTATCCCTATGTCCTATTTACCCTCAATATCAACTCCACCCCGTTTGTTCTATAAACTCTCCATATAATGTTCACCCTACCCCTATGTCCTATTTACCCTCAATATCAACTCCACCCCGTTTGTTCTATAAACTCTCCATATAATGTTCACCCTACCCCTATGTCCTATTTACACTCAATATCAACTCCACCCCGTTTGTTCTATAAAATCTCCATATAATGTTCACCCTATCCCTATGTCCTATTTACCCTCAATATCAACTCCACCCCGTTTGTTCTATAAACTCTCCATATAATGTTCACCCTATCCCTATGTCCTATTTACCCTCAATATCAACTCCACCCCGTTTGTTCTATATAATATCCATATATTGTTCACCTTACCCCTATGTCCTATTTACCCTCAATATCAACTCCACCCTGTTTGTTCTATAAACTCTCCATATAATGTTCACCCTACCCCTATGTCCTATTTACACTCAATATCAACTCCACCCCGTTTGTTCTATAAACTCTCCATATAATGTTCACCCTACCCCTATGCCCTATTTACCCTCAATATCAACTCCACCCCGTTTGTTCTATAAAATCTCCATATATTGTTCACCCTACCCCTATGTCAACTTTACCCTTCTTGTTCTTAAAAACCATCCACATAATGCTCACCCAGCCCTATGTCCTATTTACCCCCAGTGTTGTCCCCACCTGATAGCGCCAGGGAACTGTGCGTTGGTGACGAGGAATGTTGAGATGCTTCTACTGTGAAGGAGGTCAACAAATCGGTTGATCTCAGGGTACATAATCGGCTCTCCCACCAGGGAGAGGGCGCAATGACGGGGCTCTAGCGCTTCAGAAAACTTCTCCGGCTGCACCCCCGGAACTCCTGCGGAGGGAAATTACTGAAATAAGACTGCGTGAAAATGTGTGGTTTTAGCTAAAGATTTGTACTGGTTATATTACTGCACATTGTTTTCATGTTGTTTTATTCACAAGTATTTTCTCTCAGAAATAAACAGGATATTAAGAATACGTCTACTGCTTTGCAGAAATACATTTGTATTTGAAAGTATTTATATACTTGTTTCAAAGTTTTTGTATGTGACCTTTAGGAATGAAAAGTATTTGTATTGAAATACTTTCCTAAAGTATTTGACTTTTTCAAATACTTACAAATACGTTTTCAAATACATTGTCAGTACAACATTTCTGTTTCAAGATCACATGTAAGGCCTGCCAAACTGATGACCTTCACTGCAACTTCACCAAACAGTACTAATTACTGATGAAGACACTTAACTTTTAGTGTCTTTCGGAAGAGACACTAAAAGCCGGTGGTCCCTTCTGTCTGGTGTCTATGCCAGGGGAAGTAAAAGATCCCACACAGGGGGTAAATGTGTAACCTGTAGTGGACTCACAAATTCTAGAAAAGAACAACTCCTGCGTTAGCCCAAGTTTGGGCTGTTTGGAGGTAATCCCCTAAGACCTAAGAACAGCAGGTGTTCCCATGGCCTTGGCAGTGACCACAACTTTTGTTTGCTTAGAGCCAGAGGATGGATTAGCACTTGACAGTGACCATAGGTCAATATCCCCTTTGTTCTTTAGTCAGGCTCCAAGCTGGCACTAGGCTATTCTGGTTTCCTGGCTGACTTTGAAGTTGAGCTTTCACACTTCCTCACAAGATCCTAACAGTCATTAACAGTGTCTCTTCTGAGGGCAACATAGGCATTTTATTACGGACCTCCTGGGCTGAGTCCTGGCTTAACATAACAAACAACATATGTTGGCCTTTACCTCTGTGGATAGAGGTTTTTGAGTCAGTTGTCACTGTGATGTAGTTAGCAATAACAATACTCCCTAGCACTGGTCTGCCTGTCATCATATGAGCAAAACATTAGTTATGCCAATAAACTAGATGTCTCAATATATGCGTTGCTTTTCTTTTACCAACATACATCCTGAAAATGAAATGTATTTTTAAATGTATTTGAAATACTTTCCAATGTATTTGTATTTAAATACATTTGCATTTAAAAATATTTGTATTTGAATCCCTCAAGAGTATTTGTATTTACATACATTTCAATGTATTTGACCCCAGGTCTGCTGCTTTGTGTTAAAATGGGCTTTAGGAGACTAGTACAAAGTCACAGTCTGGTGTTGGGCTTTAGGAGACTAGTACAAAGTCACAGTCTGGTGTTGGGCTTTAGGAGACTAGTACAAAGTCACAGGTCTGGTGTTGGGTTTTAGGAGACTAGTACAAAGTCACAGTCTGGTGTTGGGCTTTAGGAGACTAGTACAAAGTCACAGTCTGGTGTTGGGCTTTAGGAGACTAGTACAAAGTCACAGGTCTGGTGTTGGGTTTTAGGAGACTAGTACAAAGTCACAGTCTGGTGTTGGGCTTTAGGAGACTAGTACAAAGTCACAGTCTGGTGTTGGGCTTTAGGAGACTAGTACAAAGTCACAGTCTGGTGTTGGGCTTTAGGAGACTAGTACAAAGTCACAGGTCTGGTGTTGGGTTTTAGGATGCATATTTTTAAACAATGTAACATTTAAAATATAAAAAACAAAGCGTAAACATAATTCGTAGGCATTTTCTTACCCATATTGGACTGTGCTGTGCGCTGTAGATCACAGTAACACCTTGCCTATAATGAACACGGACACTGCACATGAAATACCTGGATCCATGCATGCAGGCACATACCTCTGAACTGTCGGATCATATCTGTGTGGTTCTTAAGCGCCCCCTGGAATATAGTTTCTGCGTCATCCATTTTCCATCGCCACTCTGTTCCCACAGGGTTGGTGTGGTGTCTGCCAAAGATATCACCAATTATGTTGACACTCATGGTAGCAAAAATATATCACACTCCAAACCACCCTATTAATCTAGTGTGCTTAACAAATGCTAATGTTAATTACATTTTGTTCCTAAAATCGTAACATATATATCAGTATGCTAAAGGGAGGGAGGCAGCTCCTCTGTCCAGAATTGGCTGAGCAGTAATTGTAATGAGAAGTCTGCTCTCTAGAATGTGAGAAAGTTAAACATCAAAGGGTATTGCAGTTAACTCTTTTTGAATGTGTTGCAGGTGGAATCTTTCAAATTGTGAACATTGTTCTGAGCTTTATTAATTTAAACCTTCAACATGCATGTTGTAGTCATAAGAACATAATGTTAAATGGAAAAAAATTAACCTCGGAGCTGCCACCCTTGCTTTAAATCTATCTCTGCCAAACACATCATAGCAGGTTGGCCTAGGCCAGTCTCACCCTTCACTGCGACCTAGTGGATTAGGCCAATGTTTGTAATATAGCTGGTTTACTCAGACGGAATGATTTAATTATAGTGATCAGTCTTTGGGAAGTACTTTTAGGCCTAGTTGGCCGAGATAGCTCATGAAGGAATTTTGTCTTGGTTTTTAACAAACAGTTAAATTATACCCGCCCACCTCCCTGTGCTACGCTAGTTGTATTGTGTACATTGTAGCTTCTTGACACTTTTCCCTTTTGTAAGTACCCCAGGTACACAAGTTTTTTCTCTTACGGTGTACTAAGGGTTTTGAGTGCGGTAAATAAAGTAGTGGCATAGTGACCCCCACCGATATGGTGTCAATTATAAATATAGTGTAGGGATATAGTTAGTGTTGGTGGTTGTTAATATGCCTAGGTCATGTAGGTATTGAGTAGCAATACCGTTAGGGCCGGCATGCTTGCTGTGACAATGTACTGATGTACCTGTAGTGTTGTTTACATCAGGTGTAAATAAATAAAACTAAATGTCATTAAATTGGCCTATTTCAATCTATATTGGTCTCGCATTTTTGTGGAGGAAGAGTGTGTATGTGAAAATTGGCGCATACAAACATTTCTGTGGACTCTCAAATCTGAGCAGAGTAATAATCTGCTGAACTCCCTTAACAACAGAAGCCCGCTACTTCTATCCTCTACAATATTTCTATCCTCTACTTCTATCTTTA
This sequence comes from Ridgeia piscesae, assembly GCA_025642075.2. Classification (NCBI taxonomy): domain Eukaryota; kingdom Metazoa; phylum Annelida; class Polychaeta; order Sabellida; family Siboglinidae; genus Ridgeia; species Ridgeia piscesae. The sequence continues at coordinate 319,006 of JAODUO010000925.1, read as the reverse complement.
TCCTCTACTTCTATCTTCTATTTCTATCTCTATCCTCTACTTCTATCCTCTACCTCTACCCTCTATCCTCTACTTCTATCCTCTACCTCTACCCTTTATCCTCTACTTCTATCCTCTACCTCTACTTCTATCCTCTACTTCTATCTGACAGAAGCTACAGATATCTGAATGCAATTACATCATCTTTATGTTTACTATGAAACGTGTCTGACCTCCAACAGAAGACACACTTGTTAGCACAGGCGAGACTGGGGGTGGTTTCCATGCACAGGTGACTTTCAATGCCATAGAATGTGTGTTTGTAACAGCCTCCTCGGCCACGAAGCATCGACTGAAAACAAACACAAGCCTTGCATAGCATCCTCAAGTTTCTCGTTTTTGCCAGTGCAGTATTAAATGAAGGTGTCAGCTCCTAGGATTTTGTTCTGTTTCATTAAATATTACATTCTTACGACTACAACAAGTATGATGAAGGTTTACTGCCTGCCAATTTGCGTATACTGATTTTATTAAGCTCAGAACAATATTCACAATTTGAAATATTCTGCCTGCAACACATTCAGATGGTAGACAAAACTTCCAGTTTCAAAACAAAATTGATTGGCAATAATGCTGTGAAGAGCCGTGTTTACTGCTACAGGTGTATACCCTTTGATATTTAACTTTTCCATGTTCTAGACAGCAAACTTCCCATTACAAATTACTAATCATTAATTAGTCAATTCTGGGACATTTTCACCCATGTGTCATGGAAACAATCTCCTCAGTAAAGACAGTAATTTGTGGCATTCCAAAAACGCTCCTTAATTTTAACAAGTTTCTACTTAATGATGAATTTTCCTGATGAGCTCACTATACACTATACTAGTGACACGGTGCCCTGGGGAGCTCACTATACACTATACTAGTGACACGGTGCCCTGGGGAGCTCACTATACATTATACTAGTGACACGGTGCCCTGGGGAGCTCACTATACACTATACTAGTGACACGATGCCCCGATGAGCTCACTATAAACTATACTAGTGACACGGTGCCCTGGGGAGCTCACTATACACTATACTAGTGACACGGTGCCCTGGGGAGCTCACTATACACTATACTAGTGACACGATGATGACCACTCCGGCGGGGGGAGCTCACTATACACTATACTAGTGACACGGTGCCCTGGGGAGCTCACTATACACTATACTAGTGACACGGTGCCCTGGGGAGCTCACTATACACTATACTAGTGACACGATGCCCAGATGAGCTCACTATACACTATACTAGTGACACGGTGCCCTGGGGAGCTCACTATACACTATACTAGTGACACGGTGCCCTGGGGAGCTCACTATACACTATACTAGTGACACAATGCCCTGGGGAGCTCACTATACACTATACTAGTGCCACGATGCCCCGATGAGCTCATTATACACTATACTAGTGACACGGTGCCCTGGAGAGCTCACTATACACTATACTAGTGACACGGTGCCCTGGGGAGCTCACTATACACTATACTAGTGACACGGTGCCCTGGGGAGCTCACTATACACTATACTAGTGACACGGTGCCCTGGGGAGCTCACTATACACTATACTAGTGACACGGTGCCCTGGGGAGCTCACTATACACTATACTAGTGACACGATGCCCCGATGAGCTCACTATACACTATACTAGTGACACGGTGCCCCGATGAGCTCACTATACACTATACTAGTGACACGGTGCCCTGGGGAGCTCACTATACACTATACTAGTGACACGGTGCCCTGGGGAGCTCACTATACACTATACTAGTGACACGATGCCCTGGGGAGCTCACTATACACTATACTAGTGACACGATGCCCTGGGGAGCTCACTATACACTATACTAGTGAAACGGTGCCCTGGGGAGCTCACTATACACTATACTAGTGACACGATGCCCTGGGGAGCTCACTATACACTATACTAGTGACACGGTGCCCTGGGGAGCTCACTATACACTATACTAGTGACACGATGCCCTGGGGAGCTCACTATATACTATACTAGTGACATGGTGCCCTGGGGAGCTCACTATACACTATACTAGTGACACGATGCCCTGGGGAGCTCACTATACACTATACTAGTGACACGGTGCCACGATGAGCTCACTATACACTATACTAGTGACACGGTGCCCCGATGAGCTCACTATACACTATACTAGTGACACGGTGCCCTGGGGAGCTCACTATACACTATACTAGTGACACGGTGCCCTGGGGAGCTCACTATACACTATACTAGTGACACGGTGCCCCGGGGAGCTCACTATACACTATACTAGTGACACGGTGCCCCGATGAGCTCACTATACACTATACTAGTGACACGGTGCCCCGATGAGCTCACTATACAGTGACACGGTGCCGGGGAGCTCACTATACACTATACTGTGACACACCCGGGGGCCCCACGGATGAGCTCACTATACACTATACTAGTGACACGGTGCCCTGGGGAGCTCACTATACACTATACTAGTGACACGGTGCCCTGGGGAGCTCACTATACACTATACTAGTGACACGGTGCCCAGATGAGCTCACTATACACTATACTAGTGACACGGTGCCCCGATGAGCTCACTATACACTATACTAGTGACACGGTGCCCTGGGGAGCTCACTATACACTATACTAGTGACACGATGCCCTGGGGAGCTCACTATACACTATACTAGTGACACGGGGGGCCCAAAAAGGAATGGGAGCTCACTATACACTATACTAGTGACACGAGTGGGGCCCCCCCTTGGAAAGGGGAGGCTCACTATACACTATACTAGTGACACGGTGGGGAGCCCTTTTTGGGGAGCTCACTATACACTATACTAGTGACACGATGCCCTGGGGAGCTCACTATACACTATACTAGTGACACGATGCCCCGATGAGCTCACTATACACTATACTAGTGACACGGTGCCCTGGGGAGCTCACTATACACTATACTAGTGACACGGTGCCCTGGGGAGCTCACTATACACTATACTAGTGACACGATGCCCCGATGAGCTCACTATACACTATACTAGTGACACGGTGCCCTGGGGAGCTCACTATACACTATACTAGTGACACGATGCCCTGGGGAGCTCACTATACACTATACTAGTGACACGATGCCCATGAGTCAACGGAAAGGGCTCACTATACACTATACTAGTGACACGATGCCCTGGGGAGCTCACTATACACTATACTAGTGACACGAGCCTGGGACCATTTTAAATCTGGGAGCCCAGCTCACTATACACTATACTAGTGACACGGTGCCCTGGGGAGCTCATTATACACTATACTAGTGACACGATGCCATGGGGAGCTCACTATACACTATACTAGTGACACGATGCCCTGGGGAGCTCACTATACACTATACTAGTGACACGGTGCCCTGGGGAGCTCACTATACACTATACTAGTGACAAGATGCCCTGGGGAGCTCACTATACACTATACTAGTGACACGGTGCCCTGGGGAGCTCACTATACACTATACTAGTGACACGGTGCCCTGGGGAGCTCACTATACACTATACTAGTGACACGGTGCCCTGGGGAGCTCACTATACACTATACTAGTGACACGGTGCCCTGGGGAACTCACTATACACTATACCTGTGACACGGTGCCCTGGGGAGCTCACTATACACTATACTAGTGACACGGTGCCCTGGGGAGCTCACTATACACTATACTAGTGACACGGTGCCCTGGGGAGCTCACTATACACTATACTAGTGACACGATGCCCTGGGGAGCTCACTATACACTATACTTAGTGGGGACCACGAGTGCCCTGGGGAGCCTTACACTATACAACCTTATATTTAAAAAAGTGACACGGTGCCCTGGGGAGTCTTCACTATACAACTATACAAAAAGTGACACGGTGCCCTGGGGAGCTCACTATACACTATACTAGTGACACGGTGCCCTGGGGAGCTCACTATACACTATACTAGTGACACGGTGCCCTGGGGAGCTCACTATACACTATATTAAGGTGCCAGCCCCCGGCTGCCCTGGGGAGCTCACTATACACTATACTAGTGACACGGTGCCCTGGGGAGCTCACTATACACTATACTAGTGACACGATGCCCCGATGAGCTCACTATACACTATACTAGTGACACGATGCCCTGGGGAGCTCACTATACACTATACTAGTGACACGATGCCCTGGGGAGCTCACTATACAGTATACTAGTGACACGATGCCCTGGGGAGCTCACTATACACTATACTAGTGACACGATGCCCCGATGAGCTCACTATACACTATATTAGTGACACGATGCCCCGATGAGCTCACTATACACTATGCTAGTGACACGATGCCCTGGGGAGCTCACTATACACTATACTAGTGACACGATGCCCTGGGGAGCTCACTATACACTATACTAGTGACACGGTGCCCTGGGGAGCTCACTATACACTATACTAGTGACACGGTGCCCTGGGGAGCTCACTATACACTATACTAGTGACACGGTGCCCTGGGGAGCTCACTATACACTATACTAGTGACACGGTGCCCTGGGGAGCTCACTATACACTATACTAGTGACACGTGCCCTGGGGAGCTCACTATACACTATACTAGTGACACGGTGCCCTGGGGAGCTCACTATACACTATACTAGTGACACGGTGCCCTGGGGAGCTCACTATACACTATACTAGTGACACGGTGCCCTGGGGAGCTCACTATACACTATACTAGTGACACGGTGCCCTGGGGAGCTCACTATACACTATACTAGTGACACGGTGCCATGGGGAGCTCACTATACACTATACTAGTGACACGGTGCCCTGGGGAGCTCACTATACACTATACTAGTGACATGGTGCCCTGGGGAGCTCACTATACACTATACTAGTGACACGGTGCCCTGGGGAGCTCACTATACACTATACTAGTGACACGGTGCCCTGGGGAGCTCACTATACACTATACTAGTGACACTGTGCCCTGGGGAGCTCACTATACACTATACTAGTGACACGGTGCCCTGGGGAGCTCACTATACACTATACTAGTGACACGGTGCCCTGGGGAGCTCACTATACACTATACTAGTGACACGGTGTCCCGATGAGCTCACTATACACTATACTAGTGACACGATGCCCTGGGGAGCTCACTATACACTATACTAGTGACACGGTGCCCTGGGGAGCTCACTATACACTATACTAGTGATACGATGCCCTGGGGAGCGTTTCACTAAGACAAAGAGCTCTTCAGGAAAATTTATCGTTAAACAAGATAATTTCACTAAGATTGTTTCTTTAGCAGTGATCTTGGATACCTGAACAATGACGTGCCAGCAGGACACCGTCACTGGTTTGTTACGGAAACAGCACTGTTGGTATTATGACAATGGATATGTGCGGTTTGAAAAAATATTAAATTTAACAACAGAACTTTGTTTAAGGATACATTTTCCTTAAGAGCTTTTTGTCTCAGTGAAACGGTCCCCAGTAGTTACACTAGACAAGTTTTTTCAAAATGCAAATATTGACTGCCGTATTACTGAGGAATATTTCCTTAATACACCACTAACTGTTCCACTGGTGCGCCATCGTGTTGATAGTTTTCAGATATTTAAGATAATTGTTAAGGAAAGCAAAATTGTTTTTAGCAGTTCTTAATAATGTTAGTGAACTTGGGATCATTTCACTAACATTGTTACGAGCTCCTAAACCCTATTTTGCACATTAAAATCAATTTTGATCTGTAACAGTGATCTTGAATAACTGAAAACTGTCAACACCACAAAGTGCCAGTGGGACATTGTCTCTGGTGTATCATAGAAATAGTGTCCACGGTAATGTAGCAATGGATATTTGCGTTTTGAAAAAAATCATTAAATTTAACAAAAGATTTTGTTTACGGATGAATTTTCCTTAAGAGCTCCTTATCTTAGTGAAGTGGTGCTGTTGATTACCGATTCCTACCTTGGTCCACCTGCAGAGTTTGACCCCAGAATGTGAGCCAATCAGCTTGTACCCTTGTTTCTCGAGATTCTTTCGTAAAACTGGGGTAATCATCTCCGTTGCTTCAGCCGTGGTCCCCTTTCCCCCACTTTTTTGTTTCCTTCCCACCTGCGCCATGAAAACAAAAAGACAACAACGAATAGCGTAAACTTGTCAAATTCATTATATTTTGAAAACACAAACTTGGAACTAAGTGTGTAAATTCACTTAAATTAATTTGTACTAAAAATAACACAGAGTAAACATTTCATTGCATATAGGCTAAGGATTAAGTATAAATGTTCATTTCATTTTCAATAATCTGATGTTCACCATCCCTTATTTCTGTTTTTCTAATTTTCTGATTATTTTGGTATTTAGCTTTCTCTATCCTCGCAAGGCATTGCGCTATGTTACTACACTTGGCTGACTGTCTCCCTAAAGGCATTGAGCTATGTTACTACACCTGGCTGACTGTCTCCCTAAAGGCATTGAGCTATGTTACTACACCTGGCTGACTGTCTCCCTAAAGGCATTGAGCTATGTTACTACACTTGGCTGACTGTCTCCCTAAAGGCATTGAGCTATGTTACTACACCTGGCTGACTGTCTCCCTAAAGGCATTGCGCTATGTTACTACACCTGGCTGACTGTCTCCCTAAAGGCATTGAGCTATGTTACTACACCTGGCTGACTGTCTCCCTAAAGGCATTGAGCTATGTTACTACACCTGGCTGACTGTCTCCCTAAAGGCATTGAGCTATGTTACTACACTTGGCTGACTGTCTCCCTAAAGGCATTGAGCTATGTTACTACACCTGGCTGACTGTCTCCCTAAAGGCATTGAGCTATGTTACTACACCTGGCTGACTGACCCCCTAAAGGCACTGAGCTATGTTACTACACCTGGCTGACTGTCTTCCTAAAGGCATTGAGCTATGTTACTACACCTGGCTGACTGTCTCCCTAAAGGCATTGAGCTATGTTACTACACCTGGCTGACTATCTCCCTAAAGCTGGGTGATTCAGTGGAATTGAAGTATACAATTACAGCAATTGACTTTGAATGTCAGCCGTGAGAAGATACCCCCAATTTGAAGACAGACACATGACTGGTGCAAAGTGATGACCCATTCACATCCTAAACATTGCATGTAACATGAGCAGCATTTGGCTGATATCACCTAACATTACCACTTGCCTAGAAACTGCCCACACTCCTCACACATGACCAGAGACCGCCCACACTCCTTGTGGCAATTTTATTGGTTGACGTTAAAAGAGGAGTTTTTGAAAGGGATGTGTCAGTGGTAGACAAGAGCTGGTACTGATGTATTCAGCCACAGTGACCCCTGACACGCAACAATGGCTTTCTCTATCACTACATTTATGAAACATCATACAAAGACTCACATTTGCTGTCTTTTGTTTGTTCATTATGTTACCGAGATCCTCAACATCCACTAGACCGTTCTGTTCATCTTTGTCATCCACATCACTACCTCCATCAGTGGAGAGCTCATCTTCACTGCTGTCTTCATACTGCACCTATGTATACAACACCAGTCAGTGGGTGAAATTATAAACTTTGAACATTATTACAAAGTTCAATACACTCCAACTAGGCAATTAAAACCATTGACATTACTCATTTGGTTATTTTCCTATATTAGGCAACAATATTAACTTTGACATACAAATACAGTCACTAGCGCAACTGATATAACTGATTACAAAAGTAATCACACATAAGTGAAGTCATGTCCAGATCTGTAATCTGTTCATATGGCTTCTGAAGAACTCAACATTAATGAAAACAATTGACTTACCTCATAAGTTGTCCTGTCATGTCCATCTCCATGGCAACTACTATCACCTTTTCCGTGGCAACATGGCTTATCATCTTTTGCCATGTTAGTAGCGGGATGCACAACTTTCCAGAAGTTTTCTTCCCATGTTACAAAGTCTGCCTCCAAACCTGATAATAAAAATGGTAAATATTTCAATTTTTTTATCATGCTAATACACTGTATGCCTATACCTGATGTGACGTGCTTCTTAACAAATATCACTTGATTGTGTGGATATGAGAGGGCCTTAAATAGACTCTAACCACTGTGTGAATGTGTTCCAACGACTAATGAATCTAAAGTGACCATGTCTTTTATTCAGAATCAGAAACTCTGGTAATAATTGGCAGGAAATACAGTTGGTCAGTTGATAATAAATAATGAGCCTTACTTTACAATGATATCTCCGCTGAAATATTTTCAGTACATTTTTATTTATTTATAAACCTGAAGCATACTTTTTAAAAGCAATGTTTTAGTGAAGAAAAATTGACTATTGTTATCCAATGTGTGGGTTTATAAATCCATATATTTTAATAGTTTTGGTTTTTCTCTAGAAGAAAATGAAACCAACATTGCAAGAGCATGTTATTAGGTGTACATTTTTGACAAAATCATAATATTTATGGAACATGACCAGTACATAATTCTTGGCTTGTCTGCAGAATAGAATGTGTGACTTAACACCTGCAATGTCTCACACACACACACACGCACACACACACACACGCGGAAAAACATTTGCTCAAGCAACTAAACAATGACTATCTACTTCTTGTATATTTCATATATATTATGATTAGTCTTATTTGTTTATAATTTTATATACAATATTTTATTTACTGTTTATTTTATAATGTTTATTATAGCAATGTTACTTGCTTATTTATTCTATCCATTTATTAAACTTATTTATATACCTAATTTATTAATTTTACAATTTTTAGTGCTGATTAGTATTATCGTTTGAATGTGTTTTATCAACTGTGTCTGGATCACCAATATTACTAGCATTTTAATGTGTAACAGAAAAAGAAAAAAAACAATGAAAACAAAATGATCAATGTAACTTTGAACAGCGTCATGCTCCAATGACTCTGTATGTGGATAGCGGAAATTGATATATAAATGATCTATAAACAGTGTTTCCCCTGCCATGTGATCAGCGAGGTGGGCTAATTCATTGTTTTTTTAAGCCATCTTGCTCAAAATATGCCACAATTGCCACCTCATAGCTATTTCTTGCTATAAACAAGTTTACATGCGTCTACCTAGTAGTTATGCATTTATTTCTTCTGTATTTTCTAGGGAATAGGTTAAAACACCCTTCAGAATGCACTCTCTCAACCCACCCTACCACCTCACTCATAATTTTACCCACGGAAAACACCGTATAAACAACATCATGTAGAGAGTGTTTCTGTCTGTCGACACTGATGTATCTACACACACCTCCACTGGTGCTGGCTGAGCTGCAGTCATCTAAAATGCCAACCTTCATGATCCTCTTTGCTCCCAGGTCATCCAACCAGTGGTCCACATTACGACCTGCCTAGAAACAATCCATATCCCACACAGGTGAAACATACCACATCCCATATGGGTAAAACATACCACATCACATACAGGTGAAACATACCACATCCCATACAGGTGAAACATACCACATCCCATACAGATGAAACATACCACATCCCATACAGGTAAAACATACCACATCCCATACAGGTAAAACATACCACATCACATACAGGTAAAACATGCCACATCCCATACAGGTAAAACATGCCACATCCCATACAGGTAAAATATGCCACATCCCATACAGGTAAAACATGCCACATCCCATACAGGTAAAACATACCACATCCCATACAGGTAAAACCTCCTCTATAGAGTAATTCAAGTAACAGCTTGCATATAATGAACACAGAAACTTAACTGGTGCCAGGTTTTCTGAACAGAAATAAAAATTATTGTTCACACATCTCTCTGTCTCTGTCTCTGTCTCTGTCTCTGTCTCTGTCTCTGTCTCTGTCTCTGTCTCTGTCTCTGTCTCTGTCTCTGTCTCTGTCTCTCTCATCCATGTAGGGTTGTGTCATTAATTTTTGCTATTTGGTGATAGTCAGTCAGTCCTAGTTGTGTGATAAAGCCACTACCACAATCGTCACAGAAGACAATAGAGGACAATAGAGGTAGACAGTTACTAGACACACCCTGAAAGTGACTGTGATCATGTTGGTATTTTTTTAATACCTTTTCTTCTATGTGGATGTTTCCATGGTCTGACATGTCTTTACTGTAACTGGTCCTGTGCTGGGGCGAAGTGACACATCACACAATCCTCATGCGCCAGGGGGCGCTGTGACTGATTATGTCAGTACCAGCTCTTCTCTACCCCTGGCACATCCCTTTAAAAAACTCTTAACATCAGCCTATGAAATCACTCACTGGATGTATGGTCAAATCAGGTCAGGTGACTATAGTACAACACATTTCAGCCAACTGTGATGCAATTCTTAGGTCGTTATATTGGGATTACCACCAGTCGTGTATCTGACTTCAACTTGGGGTATTTGCACTGTTCCCACAGCTGACACAGTAGCAACTGGTGAAGTCAATTGATATAATATTATAGGTCACTCCTAAGGTTTGTGGAATTGATGACAGGGCAATGACCCCTGGCTTGCAAGGATTCTACTCACACCCTTAGGAACTGCCTATACTTATTTACAGAGGCTGTGTAAACTGAGGCAATCTGATGTGAACAAAATATTCTAAACTCAAAACAACAGAAGAAGGGAATTCAAATTATGATTATATTGACTGAGAGTCTAATGTTTAATAATGATCCTCCACAAATATATTTGAGACTGACCTTACAAAAAGCATCTGGCTGGTAGGCAGAGCTGCCAAGTGCTACAACTGCGAAGTGTAACCCCTGGAGAATTGTCTTTGACACACGGAAATCAAGGGCCGATTCTCCCAGCCATTTATAGAACCAGGAGGCGGACTGTGGGGGGTCTCCATCTGTGTAGGTACTGATGAGGAACACACAGAGAGACTTTTGTCCAACCTGTACAACCAGACCAACAATTTGTTTGTGCATTTACAAATCACAATATACTGTAGACATAAACATTATTTAACCCATGTATACATTAACATAGCTTTACTTAAAATTAATGTGCAATTTGCAAAATACAATTTTTAACAAAATCTGACATATTAATGGACATGTGACTTAGCAAATGCATACACCTGTGACCAGCCAAATTAATAAAAACCTCCACAATTATACCAACATCAAGAAAATTCTTTTTACTAAACTCTTGCTACCAGATGACTATTTCAAAATGTCACACTGACAAATATATATAGTAGTTGAATTTCACCATCAGAGGATTATATTTAACATTTTGCCAATTATTAAAAGTAAAATATTGATTCATTTACACCAGTCTCCCATCAGAGAGTCCTAGCAAATTATTTGAAACAGTATCTTAATTTTAGAAACAATCTAAACAACCATGGCATATGATCGTCATCAAAACCAATAAGAAAACTGTGGTCTGACCTCTTCCATGAGATTATCCTCAGGATCATAATCTCGTAGATCAACCAGGGAGGTTTTCAGACCTCTACTACCAGCGGCTGTTTGTAGTGATTCTGCAAGATGCTGAAAGGAAAGTAATGCGAAAAAAACTATAGAAATACCACTGAATACAAGCAATGGTAAACATTACATCAGATATTCTCTTCAATATTATAAGGACATAATTTTATGCATTTTAGAATGTTGTGTTTTTGTCACATCAAACATTTGCGTTATCATTTAGACTGTAGATTTCATGACATTTCATAATAGTTATACAGTCCTTTAAAACAGCATTCATACACATCAGTAAATCTCAATAGTCATCAAGTAAATTATTAAGTTATATCAACATTTTCACAATGACAGCTTTGATCCAATACATGTTACTACACTATCACCAGACTGTCTTCATGTATTTATACAGTTCATATATTTGTATATTCAGTTGCTCATATTACATTTTTATTATCAAAATTGTTTTGTAATATGGGTAAAATGTACACATGTAATTGAGTACAAGCACTGCTATATTATATTGATTTTATGTTTTACAATAATAATGTTATTAATGTTGTATTCAAATGTCAAAAAGAGGGACTACCTTTGAACAATATTTTTGTTTGAATATACAGTGTTATATAAGTTAAAGTTATTATTATGCAATTTGGATATGGCCATATGCCACATTATTTTAGTGGGAAACTTAACAAATACGGATATCTTTCATCAACACAACATTTGTAAACTCACAAATACATGTTAAATAAACATAGCAAATTTTTTGCATTGTTCTACGAAATATAGTAGAACTTTTATACATTAAAATAGTGTTTCGTTGTAGAATATTTGATATGAACTGACAAGAAATCCCATTTTTTGTTAGTTTTCATTCATTCATGATGCCACAAACCAAGTGCTGCAATTGACTTAGTTTCTACTTTTGCCAGTTATGGCATGCTAAACAGTGATTCATGCTAAACTGATATTTACTAAAACAAAAGTAGTGCAACAGTGGCCTGCACAAGAGAGCGACTCGTCGGCTGTTACTATTTCTGATATGTAGAAGAGTATAGTTGATATGGTAAATCATTCTAATTAACTATCTCTGTTTTTTAAATGCATTGCATGTTATATGTGCAATAATGCAAATTCAATAATAAAAGACCTACACCCAACAACGGACATCCCTGTCATTTTCCAGAATCTGGTCTACTTTTCTGTGGGGCTTTACACAAAAAATGGCTGAGGTCTAAAGGGTCAATTCCACTCACCTTGGCTCTGCCCGCCTGTGTTGCATAGAAAATTTTCACCCTGTCAATTTCTTTTACTGAATCACAACATTTCCTTTGTTTCTCTTTCTTCTTCTGTTGTCTGTCCATGCCAGCTGCTGCCTTCTACAAAATGTACAACAAACTAATGGTATTGTGTTAATATATATATATATATATATATATATATATATATATATATATATATATATATATATATATATATAACACACACACACAGAAGTATCCAGTCCGTCATATACTTTATTTCCTTGCAGACCTGTTCAACATCATGTTGCCTTCTGGGGGAAGCACACAGCCATGTTGAAATTAATACACAAAGCCAGATATTCATTTTTATAGATGAGGGGATACTGAACTATGGTCACTGTCAGGTGCTAATCAATCCTCTGGCTCTGAGCAAACAAAAGTTCTGGTCACTGCCAGGGCCACGGGGGACACCTACTGTCAAGTATCTTCTTCAATAATTAGCACTGTTGGGTGAGACACAATCAAGTCGCAATCAATGGGTATTTTGAAGGTTAAAAATAGTAGGTTTGGTAAAAGGTGATTTGCAGTGAAATTAATCAGTTTGGCAAGCATTACATGTGATCATGAAACAGAAATGTTGATACTGGCAATGTATTTGAAAAAGCTTTTGAAAGTATTTTAAAATGTCAAATACTTTAGGAATGTATTTACAAATACAAATATTTGATATTCCTATATGTCAAATACAACTAGATACTTTAAAAAAGTATTTAAATAGTTTCAATAATATTTGGCTCCATACCTGTATATAGCAGTATTCACAACTTTCAACTTTATAATCAATATTTTATTTATTATTATTATTGTTTTTATCATTTTTTATTATAATTTATTCATTTTTTATCCGGTTAACACTGAAAGAACATTTTATATTTACCATGATAAAATGTTGTTTTATTTATAATCCACTGACGTTTACAACCTTTTTTCTTACCTATTTATTTTTTTAATTAAAATTTGTCGAATGTTTACTATTTATAATGTAGTTTTATTGAAGTAACATGTTACATGTAACTGTAAACACAATGGATATATGCGCCATATAATATAAAGATTATTATATTATGTCAACAGTGATGCTTATACATGAGTTATATTATGCTCTGCAGTCACTTTAACCAGATTTGATAAGTGTAATATAATTATGAAAACGTCACCAAAATTGAAATGTGTAAGTTGAAATCTTTGATGCCAAACATACATATTCAACATTTTAAGTATTACTTATGGCAAGTGAAGAACATAAATTGCAGGATCCAGGACAAATCCCCAATGGACAAAACCTCAACCGCTTATTGCAAATGTTTATTGCCAATATTGTACAGCTGTACCTTAAAATTAATCTGTGCCTTCTTTCTGTTCTGTAACAGCAGCCAGCAGAGGGCGACACCAGCAATGCCCACAACAAGGCTGGAGATGTTGACATATGTTGACATGAAGTTCGACATCACTGCAAGGAGAAAAATGCACATAGACGATGGAACCATGCCAGATGAACAGAATATAAACGACACCAAAATTAACTGATATCATAAAATGGCTTGCACAATTAAAGTTCGTAAAGTGTGACTTAAGTAACTTAAGATATTTTACTACTCACGAAATGGGCACGCAAGGGTTTTGTCACGCCTTTGTGTATGGGAATCCCTTTGTATAAACTATTTCTTTTGTTGTGTTATTTCCTGTTTCCCTCCTTCCTGTTTTTAGGTTTCGTCTGAGCTGAGGCCCTCAGGCTCAGCTCCCTCATTACTCTGATCTTGACAATTATTTTGTTGTAAAACTACAAATGTATATATATCTATAGTAATAGTAAAGATGGTTATTTTAAATGGAGGCCTATTTTAAATGATGATGGTGTCACTGGAAGACGACTTTTAGCCAAGTTACATCCATGTAATGCAACATGCTGACAATTTAATATATACTTTAGTTTTGTTCTTGTACATGTTGCGTTGTGAAATAAAAGTTACTTACTGACTTACTTACTTACTTACTCAGTGACTCGCTGCGGGAGCTGAGCCCGAGTAGTAAACCCCCAATGGTTTTTGGACTCCACACAACCCCTTCTTGGGCTAACATAGGAGTTTGTGCGGTGCAGTGCATATTGCTAGCGTGCATGAACATGAAAGTGAATTTAGAATAATAAAAATTGAAACCTATAAATAACTATGTAAACAAGTGTAGTAATTGTGCAGATTAAAAACAGTCTCCGACTCTCTGTATCTAATTTTAAGCTAGAGTCTGGTGAGGTGGGCTGGAGCAACAAGGTGGAAGGTACTGGGGGTTTGTCAGTATGCTTATGATTTCTGGGGGGAGTAGGTTCCAGGGTCTTATGACTCTTGGTTAGAAAGAGTATGCGTATGCATTGATGCGTGCATGGATTTGTATGTACTTGTTGGGATTGCGGTTTCATGTATGGGAGCATGGGGTTATGTCTTATGATGTGTTGTGGTAACATGATATTCAGGAGGTTTTGTTTTATTTTGTAAAAGAATATGTTTCAAGTGTGTCCCAACCAAATTTGTTTATTAATCCATTAATCCTGTTATACTTGTTTTGCGGCGGTGGTCATTTA
Source organism: Ridgeia piscesae (assembly GCA_025642075.2). NCBI lineage: Eukaryota > Metazoa > Annelida > Polychaeta > Sabellida > Siboglinidae > Ridgeia > Ridgeia piscesae. The sequence continues at coordinate 303,633 of JAODUO010000925.1, read as the reverse complement.
GTGTAAATCTGGCTGCACTTCTGTGGATTTGTTCAAGGGTGTCAATGTTATTCCATGCTACGGTTCCGTTTGTGGTATTCTGGCCTTTGTCCAAAACCATTTATTTTTTAGAATAATGCATGCCAATTTGCTCTCTCTTGTAGGAGATCTATGTTAAAACATTTAGTCACTGTGTATATCATAAGGCATGTACGCTAATCTGAGGCAAATTTGACGAGGCAAATTTGACACGCCAGATCTGCTCAGCTCCTCTTTAGTGATGGCATCGGAAGAAAGGGATTAGGCATAATGGATTTCTTTTGTAGTTACTCGCCAGCATCAAAAGGAGGCATTTCTCACCCAAGTGTAGTGCTTTGAGTAAATTAAAGCATTCTGCGGTCGAGCCCAACGCCTGATCTCATATGTGCTCATTACATGATGATTACGTAACGGCTGTAAAACTAAAAAAAATGCAACAACAACAAGGGTGTTAACTCAATTGCTGTACGTTGTTTTCATGCATCGTAAGAAATCAAAGAAAAAACATGAAAGAATCTGCTCTATAACGCAGTGCACTAGTAGACAGCCGATTACTATGACCTGCCTCAAGATGTTCACAAATCAAAGAAACAACAAAAAGATGTGCTCAATGTAGCAAAGCAGGTCGATTATGTTCGCACCTCCCAGCGGATACAAATCAAATTTAATATAAACTATTGTGAAGCAAATTACCAGGCTGTCTACCCTTTATCATTATTGTGTATTGGATTAATAACTTTATTATTAGGAAATAAATAAGAATTAGCTCTCAAATGATTGTCACAGTGTCTTTATTGCATTGCATTAATGTTATGCCTGTGCGTTTGTAATTTGATTGGCTTACAGTTGATTATATAATTTTAAGTGTCGATTCTTCTAATAGCATTTTGCGTGATGGAATCTATTTATCTGCTTGGAACTCACTACAGGACACACGTGCTCGCGTGTACTTACATGTGAACATGCGTGCGTGCGTATGCGCACGTTCCTGTGTGTTTCAAATGAGGAAGATATCATACATGTTTTCTGTTTCCGATTATAATTTATTTTGTAATTGAGATGCCTCAGAGTCCTGGAATAGTATCAAATCTATGCTGCATGCAATGATTATACCTTTTAAAGTAACGGGTCTGAGAAACAATAACCAACATTAAGGATGTTAGGCCTTCGTCGTTGTTTCCATGTGTCTTAACACATCAAAGAAAAAACATGAAAGGAGGAATCTGCTCAATACTGCAATGCATGAGTAGACAGCCAATTACTATGGCTTGCCTCAAAACACGTTCATAAATCTTCATAAATCTCATAAATCAAAGACAACCGAAAAGATGTGCTAAATATAACTTATCAACAATTGGAAGTCGGTTATGTTTTCACCTTCCCAATGGACACAAATAAAATATAAACAATAAGAAAAGGAGAATTGCGAAATAATTATTACCATGCATTCTACCCTTTTTATTAGTGTGTATTACATTAATAACTCAGTTGCGTAGTTATAATTCCAAAAATTAAACAACGTAAAACTGGATTCCTAGAAGAAGACTCTAAAACATAATCCATTCAAACAGTTCAATGCTCAAAACTTGGTGAATTATGAATAGACAAGATATAAGAACGAGATCATTGCGGATCGTCACAACATTTTTATTGCACTGCAGGTTCAATAAGTTCATTGATAACACTTGGAGATTTATCAATAGGCAAGAAATAACAACGAAATAACGACTGATCGTCATAGCTTCTTTATTGCATTGCATTGCATATTTTTTGCGACATGATACATATGTTGTGGCCGAGTTCACTGAAGCAGGTCGAGATCACTTAGGCTGAGATCGCAAAAGGCCGAGATCACTGTGAAGCATTTGAAGGATGTTATGGTCTTTAGAAGTTTGTATTCAAATTATCTTGGGGTTTGCAATAATGTCATTTCTCAGTGCTATTAAAACTCCAGCTCCATGGGCATTGTGGTCTTTCTTAATTGATTCATAGATATAGTTTGTAGGGAGGAAGGAGCAGGTGGGGATGCTTGAGTCAAGTTTGGTTTCCACTAGCCTAATCCTAGGCCTAGGGTAGGGAGGTCAGACCAATTTGACGCCCCTTCTGACAACATGGGGAGATAGGGGCCCGAGTTTAGTGGCCGTAATTTATCATCTGTTCTTGTATAATTTTTCTTATGTTGTTATAATGTCATTCTATGATTCTGCGCCGATAACTGATTTTTTGGCGGTGTTTAAAAGGTGTTAATGATTTTTTCCCTCTCGGTGTCGTATTTCGGTTTTCATTGTTTACGCCCGCGGCCATATTGGATCACATCGACAGGCCCCATCTTTCAAAATTGTTTGCGAGATTATGTTAATGAGTACGGCCATTTTGAAAAGTATGGAACGAAGAAGAAAGATAAAACTATATGATCATATAAATATCATGGTAATCCGTCGATAAAAAGTTGTAGTAATTAGGCAGTTAAAATGACCTATCTTTGGCGATGTTTTATGGGTACTTATTTAATATGCTTCAAGTTGCTTCATATGCAGTAGTGTAAAGAATTGTCTGGACGATAACGTGGTCACAGTGATGACTTGCCAATCGATAGCACAATCTGCCACAAAGTCCGTTTATGGAGCCCCTGTCTCAAACTACGTCGCCATCTTGCCTTCTTCACCCGTACGCGCGGTGCACGCAATGCATTGTGGTATACAAAGCACTCGGATCCCGACGTGGTCGACAGCGGATGTTTTTTATTAATAGTATTATAATTTATAGATGACAGGTTCTGACGGCTGCAGGTGTGGCTGTGCAAACTAATTAATTACTGCCATGTTTAATGTAGCAAATTTATATTAATTGTATTGTTTTATATGTTTAGCATATCGTTTGCACGTTTGTGTATTGGTTAGGCTACATTTAATTGATTATTTATTTTAAAAATTTATTATCAATTTTTTCAAATTATATTACACATGACTTATTATGTTGTTACTGGGGTACTCTTTGATGACAATTAATATTTAGTTTTGAGTATATAAATTATGTAATTTGTGTAATGTTGACAAATTATGACACATATTTAAATGAATGAAAACATGTGTAAATAAAAATGTAAAAGATTATGACAAGGTGGTTAACTTTCTGTTGTTAATCTTTCAGTCAGAGCAGTGTAATTTTGTTTTAATGATCTTGTGATTTATGTAAAAAATCAAATAGTTTGGAAAAGTTTGTTTGGAAAACAATAAAACAATTTTTTTTATAAAATAGCATTTTCATTATTATTTCATATGTGTACTTGAAGGAAGCATCATTGCATTTTAATTAATTACTAATATCAGAAGATTTTTTTAGCAATTCTAAAGGTTTATTGGCAAGATCTGTCTGAAATTTGTCGGAAAATGGTGAAAAATTAGAAATTTCAAAAAATGGCAGTTTCCTTAATATTTCATCTACATACATGAAACAAGCACCATTGCACTTCAGTTAGTGAATATGACTAATGAAAAATAAAAATAATTACAATATGTGTGGTTTATATAAAAAAAAATCATATATTAGCAAGCCGTCAGAAAAAGTCATGAAATGCGTAATTCACACGTCTATAGTTTACTTAATATTTCACTTAAATACATGAAACAACTACCATGATACTTCTTATGGTGACTACTTTTAGGGAAGAGCAAAACTATTTTTTTGTTCGAAAGAAAAAAAATTTCCGACCACCCTACCTAGGACTAGGCCTAGGAAGAGTATGTCAGGGTTAGTTGAATTTATTATTGCCTGCAGTTGGGAAACTTTGGCAGTACTCTTGACACTGTTGCAAATGAACAGCATAGCTTTAAGTTGATATTTTTTAGCATTTGCTCGGTCGGGGTAGATGTGTTTGCTGGATTGGGTGCAATGTATGGTCAATCGATACACGACACACACAGCCCTTACCCGGTGCCGGTGTGCTCTCCACTGAACAATGCCGATTGTGATATAGCTATACGACGTAGTAGTTCGACGATTACTGCGTATGACGCTTTTTATGTTTTATGCAGCTTGCATTTATTTGCCTACCTGCTCACGAAAACATCGACACCATCAAAAACAACAAGAACGCATGTTTAGGGACCAAACAAAATATAGATCCGACTGTTATTGTTAGTAATCTACCCGTTGAAACGGAGCTGTTATAACCGCGTCATCTGTCGGATAACTCGGCAGTACAACTAGGTGGCACCACTAAAAAGCGTCGTATTTTAGATGTGGCGTTTTGCTACCCATCCACGTTCAAATGCCCTTTTTGGTTGTTTTTATGTGGAAAAAAGGTTTAGCTTTAAGATCTGGCTTAGGGTTACCATTACGTTCAAGGTTAGGTTTAACTTACTTTTGACTAGATTGGCATCGGGTGTTTATAAATTTATCCACTTATTCGTGTGCGTGTGCGTGTGCGTGTGCGTGTGCGTGTGCGTGTGCGTGTGCGTGTGCGTGTGCGTGTGCGTGTGCGTGTGCGTGTGCGTGTGCGTGTGCGTGTGCGTGTGCGTGTGCGTGTGCGTGTGCGTGTGCGTGTGCGTGTGCGTGTGCGTGTGCGTGTGCGTGTGCGTGTGCGTGTGCGTGTGCGTGTGCGTGTGCGTGTGCGTGTGCGTGTGCGTGTGCGTGTGCGTGTGCGTGTGCGTGTGCGTGTGCGTGTGCGTGTGCGTGTGCGTGTGCGGTGCGGTGCGGTGCGGTGCGGTGTGCGGTGCGGTGCGGTGCGGGTGCGGTGGGTGCGGTGCGGGTGCGGGTGCGGGTGCGGGTGCGGGTGCGGGTGCGGGTGCGGGTGCGGGTGCGGGTGCGGGTGCGGGTGCGGGTGCGTGTGCGTGTGCGTGTGCGTGTGCGTGTGCGTGTGCGTGTGCGTGTGCGTGTGCGTGTGCGTGTGCGTGTGCGTGTGCGTGTGCGTGTGCGTGTGCGTGTGCGTGTGCGTGTGCGTGTGCGTGTGCGTGTGCGTGTGCGTGTGCGTGTCGAAAGAAGCTTTTGACTGAGCAAGAATCGATCCTGTTTTTGTTTAATTAGGTAGATCTACGTAGATGATTCGTAGGTCAAGATGTCACATATCCAGGTTTGTGTGTGTGATTTTGAATGTGTGCGCGCGTGCGTGTGTATGTGTGTATATGTGTATGTGGCAGAGGAAGGAGGTGTTGTTAAAATATAATTCGCGCAACTAGACAAAGCCCAAGTTTTAAGGTGAATTCAGTCTACTTCAACTGTACACTCAGACGCTCAGTTAGAATACGGTCGCAGTGAAGAAAACATACACAACACTTTTTTTTAGATACAGAACTACTGTTCAGAAATCAAAATGGTTTTGCAAGAGGCGCATAGTTCCACTCCAGCCTTCACTTGGTAGGTGGGATTATTAGCAGCTGCTTGACATCAGAGAGGATTATCTAGAGCCATTCGTCCTGTCGGCCGGACCCTCGGCACCCGGCACTTTCGTGGGCCCTAGACTGTCTATGTAAACCCCCTTGTGGCTTGCCAAAAATGTTCAGTAGCGCGGGAAGGAAATATATATATTGTGTCAGCTGAGACGGAGTTTCAGCGGTTGACTGCTTCAGTAGAAGTCGCTGTCAGATCATGGCATCAGAAGGTGTTGTTCTCGATCCTTTATAGTCAGTTGTATATATATATATATATATATATATATATATATATATATATATATATATATATATATATATATATATATATATATATAAATAATCACCTCTTTGCGCCAATATCATCAGAATCCGAGCTCAGTGGCGCAACAAACAAGTGGATTCAGCATTTTCATAGTCAAGGGCAGGGCAAGGTTCCTACATAATAGCCATGGCCCCTTCTAATCCCGGAAAAAAATTAGGATGGTGAGGAACGGAGGACCAATAACTGGCTGCACAATTCATTGAGTCCCAAAGTACAGTGGGTTTCAGGATGCTTGTGTAACATTTTCCTTCCCAGTTCTATCCTTTCACAACAAAATTGTCATCATTTAAATAGGCGTAAGTGATAAATTCTCCACTTCTGTCGCTGGCTGCAACATAAGAGTTGACAGAGCAATGAAAATGTCATTATTCTCAATGTGCGTGATGGCTAATGACTATTGAGGAATCAAAATGTTTACTAGATTATGGTAAAATTGCATTTTGTTGTTATTATTTTCATGGCATCACTGTCGCGAGGGGTGAGTTGACCGTGATTTCCTTTTCCATTGTCTTTTTTCTTCCTCTCACTTTTCTCTTACTACGTCTCTGTCAGCAGTCTCGATCCAATTCCTTCTATCTATATTTTTTACATTCTTCTCCCACTCTTTCTAGGTCACTTATAATGCAGTCCCCATCGCAATTTCGGTCTTTGTCGCCTCCATTTCCCCTCCACTTTCTGGGCACATGCCCTCTTTGCCAGTTTTTCATCTCCCATTTTTCCACATAACCAGCCCATGTACTCCTCACCAATTTGTTCTTAGAACTTCACTTCATCCCATACTCTCATTTCATCCATTTTTCTCTTCTCTGTTCTCTTAACTCCCACGAGTATGTTTGCCGGGTTGTTTTTCGCAAACCTGGACCTTCTCCTGGTCTTTCTCTGTTAGTGTCATCGTCTCTGTAGAGCATTCATATAGGCCGGGGTAATGCACGAGCTGAGCAAATTTCTTTTACGTGATATGCGGGCTATCTCCCATCACCCCTTCGACTTTCTTCCAAGCGTTTGTCCCGGCTGTAATCCTCATTGTAACCAAAACAATTAATATAGTGGATTTTGCACTGAGAAAATGCCACTTCCTATGGTGAATTTATAAATTGTAATACTCAACGTTACATGTTGTGAAGTTATTGGTTGAACGCCAACGGCTCATCATCTATGTTAAGGTAGGGATGTTTATTTATTGTTTCATCAGAATAAGTGTATTGGTATTTGTCATGGCCTTTGTCAGTAGGTCTGGGAGAGTAGCGTGAGGAATATGGTGGCCGGCTGTAGGCTGACGTTATGTAGGGGCTTTGGGTTCGTGTCTATTTAATAATCTGTCATTTCTCTCTTACTTTCTAACTTTGACGCCTTCTGTGAATGGTATTGCTGAACTGCCAGCTACATTGGTTAATGAACTTGGTTGTCATGTCGTTATTCATATTAAACGAATTGGGTTTAAATTATATATATATATATATATATATATATATATATATATATATATATATATATATATATATTAGGAGAGAGACAGTTTGCTTGGTTTTCGGGTGACCCCCTCCAATGCAAAATCCTGGCTACGCCACTGGTTTAACGACCGGAGCTATCGGTGCTGTCTTGCTGGCGTGAGCATTGAGAATGAAAGTTGTTTAGATGAAATGGCTTGGTAGGTGATTGTGCATTATCTAGACATGGTGCATTTACCAATGCAGTGGTTTTAGGACTGGCATTAAGAGAGAGAAACGAGGAGACTGGGACATTTCTCTTGCCAAACAATTCTGGACACGCTGAAGTTCAGCAACGTACGAAACACATATCTATTGCGTACTATTTAAACATATAGTACACACGTCAGATCGTTAAACTCATTGTATGACGCACCAATGACACTTATGCAGTATACACCATTAGCCAAAAATCATGTCTTGCTAGCTGGGTTTCGGGAATATTCAATGTACGGTGAAAATGCTCGGGTATTTTCGTTGGTCTTTGTGGACCCTATATACATTCCTATTGTGCCTGTTGGGTAATCCGCCACAGCCTGGAGCCATGTATTGTGTGGTTCGGATGTATTTCTTAGACGAGTCCACATGTGACGGACTCCACCTTGGTAACCGTGTGTAGTAAGTAAGAATATCTCCCCTGTCGGGCGAAAAATTTTCAATATTTAATTTAATTATTTAGTAATGTATTACACTAGGAAATGACATATATATGTAACTAGACAAAGCCTAAATTTTAAACAACATTTTGCTCACACCAATTGAAAGTCAATATGTGGAACTCATTAGAATGCTGTAGATAATTCTTTGAAATGTTCTAGAAATATCCATTGCTTAAAGAAATAGTATACTGATAATTTGTTGCTTTTGTATTGTCTTTATTGGACATCTCAACTTGTTATTCCTTCCATATCTCAACTGTTTTTTGGTGATCATAATATATATTCAATTCTGTTTAAAATAGAAAGATGATGTAATCACGCATGCTGCAAATTTTATTACTTCTGGTTATATACTTTGTAATTTGGGCAAGTGTTATATGTGACACACTACTTGCCATTTTCTATTTCATAACTAATTTACATTTCAACATTTTGCTTTTTTGTGTATTGTAATTGTCGTTGCTATTGGTGAACCACTTGAGTTTGTAGAGGATTTTACTTATGGGTCTATTTTACTTATGAATTTATGGGTTGTCTCATCTGTAAAGACAATTGAGCCCAAAGAGACATCAAAGCAAGACAGGGAAAAGCCCGCTGTGTTTCGCCAAACTTCACAAAACATTTGGAAGTCCAAGCAGCATACCATGAAATTAAAGATAAGACTTTACAACAGTAATATGAAGTCTATCTTACTGTATGGCTCAGAGTGCTGGCGAGTGATTAAAGGGGACATGGCAAAGATCGACGCCTTCCAAAATGGATGTTTGAGAAAGATCTGCCGGATATTCTGGCCCAATAAAATATCTAACATGGAACTCCACAAGAAGACTGGCTGCAACAGTGCTGTCCTGGAAATTAAACGCCGACGATTCAGATTGCTAGGATACGTCCTGAGAATGGCTAAAGAAAGTATCCCCAAAGTTGCCCTAAGATGGACGCCACCCGGAAGAAGGAAGCCAGGACTACCAAAGACAGCATGGCGAAAGAGATATCGGGCTCTCGTGGGGCGAGGCTCAGGTTGCAGCAAAAGACAGGACCCTGTGGAGGAACACTGTTGTTGTAGCCTTACGTCCCAGTGGAGACGAAAAGGATAAGTACATAATTGTCGTTGCTGTGATTTTTGAAATAAATTCCTAAGCATACAGGTGAAAATGGAGCTCTGAATAATGTGGTTCTGGTGTATGTCGAAGTCGGGTCCACGGGTGACAGACTGTATCTTGGTGACATTATTTAGCATCCACGTAAGAATAGAATTTTCTCCTGGCTACTGAATATGGGGTTATATACATTGACATGTATTTAAATACACATAGACTTGAGGGATTCAAATACAAATACTTTGAAATGCAAAAAATACATTGGAAAGTATTTCAAATATTTTCTCGAAAACTTTTCACATTCAGAATACATTATTATATAGGTAAAATAACATCTGTGGTGGCTGCATCTGTTTGAGCTGTCACTGCAAGAATAAATTAATGCAATGGTCTCATCAATCATTCCTCCACATTCTTTTCACGCAATCGTTGCAATGAGGACATACTCCACAGCCTGGCTTTCCATTCATTCACTGTCTGTTGGCTACAATATGATATTATATATGTAATTTTTTAAATAGTTAATAGTGCATTACAACGGTAGATGGCATCCATATCATAATTGACTAGACACACGGACAAATCGACATAGTGGACAATAACGACGGTAAGAAACAACTGAGAAAATATTGCTTTCCTATGCGACAGTTGAGCGAACTGCGGTGAAGAAAGGGCGTGTGGAATGAGTCTGTGTCTTGTTGACATGTTGCACATTCCTTGACCACAGTTCGCAGCACGACACAGTCGGTGGTCAGCAGCCACAGTCCGGTGACACTGCATTCCTTGCCGTGACGTCTACACACGGACTCACACGATTCTGTCGTGTCCGGCAAGGACAGCGCGATGTTGTAGCGACGCAACAGTTCGTTCGTCGTACCTCGGTATCGCCGCGGAAAGGGGACGGTGTTGTTGGCAGCGTACTCGGGTCGCGTTGACGGCGCCGTTGGAACGAGATATATGAACACGGAACCCGACGAAACCACCAGAGTCTGTACGCCGTAGACGCGCAAAAAGATAGTCTCGTGATAACTACCGCGAACCACGCCCCCCAGCCCGTTACCCACCAAGTGGTGTGAAAGCATCAGTTCACTTATGTCATCGGAGATGAGGAGGAGTTTGTCGGTTGCGTAGAAGAAGCCCGCGTCTTCGATGTGTTCCACCAAGGTGGCGCGTCTTATGTAGTCCGCTATGAATTTGTCGTAAGTGACTTCCTGCAGTGACGTCAGATCATACGGAAACGTGTCGCCGGAGTCAGTGTTTATAACCTGCGATTCAAACTTGCTGTAGGACAGCCATGGCGTAAGTAGTGACGTAACGTGGCTGTTGATCGCGTGAAGTACGCGGTTCACTTCCGGTTGGATAGACACCATTGCGAAGTGCGACACGATCTTCTGAAATGCATAATGGATCAATTAGCTTAGCATATATCAACGCGTACGGGACGAACATGTAACCTCCGACAGTAATGAATCTAACAATATAATAATAGCCTAATTTACTACTAAGTTTAAGAAAACACATTCATTCTTATCCGTGATGTTTGTGTTGTTTGTATACACGTATTCTGTCAGGGGAACACATTTGTCTGTTTTGTACCGTGGCAGCCATCTTGAATACACAAAAATATGCAATACAATGCACACCACGGGGCCTACACCTCTAAAAGATACCGTTCAAAGTGGGATACTGAATTATCTACCCAACTGGAAACACGATATACGAACCTGAAACACGTTGTCCCAAACAAGTTTGTCCGTCCACGCCGGAAGCACGTGAGATCGATAGAAGGCACCACTCATCAGAAAGCCAAGTCCAGAGAACTGGTTAACGCGACGGAAGAAACTCTTGTCGCTGGCGCACCACGGGTAGGCGTTGTCGTTGTAAAGCGACACCGTAAACACCGTTTTGTCGGATGCCATCAGCGTTCGGCCAGCGCGCAGGTAGTTGAGCGCGTCGGACGATAATAGGAGGTCATCTTCCAAAATGGCGCAGTAGTCGTAGCGCTGCGTCCCGCCAAACAGCTCAGCCAGTAGCAAACGATAGTTTTCCGATATGATAAAGCCGCGGTACAGCGTTCTGTTGACCTCGTTGTCGAGATGGTGATAGGTGGCGGGAAAGCTGCCCTTCAAGGATCCTTCGCAGACGCCCTGACAGAATACGTGTAAGTGTGTCTTCGGTACGCGGAAGTCGTCAACGAGACTGCGCAGTAGTCTGTGCAGTAACCCTATTCTGTGAACCACTTCCGGATATCCGGTTACGACAGCAACGCATAACGGACCCGCCGACTGTTCCGCAGTCGTCTGCTCTTGTTCTGGTGTCTGTTGATGGTAACATGATGTCACATGAGGAACGTTTGTCATCCACGACCGTGTATTGTACACACCTGAGACTTGATTACTAACAGACGCCTCCAGAATTAAGAGGAACACTAGCAGGCACTCTCCCCAATGAATGGTCATATTAGTTCGTGAGCGAAATGTCGAACACTGGCAGCAGCAGCAACGGGGAATCGTTGTATAGATTTCCGATGGTGTCCGTGATCGATTGAGCTGTCGTTTCCGTTACGTTTTCCCGACGTTGGCGTTGGCTATCCGTATATCAATTTGCAATTTTGGTGTGTCGTCAAACACCGCCGTGAGCCACCTGAAAATAGCCATTCTTCGTAGAGTAATATAAACACTAGGTTCTCTTATTATTCTATATAATTTTACAGTTATTACACAAACATGATAATACAAATGGCGTTGCCCATTGAAGGCTACTCATAATTTCAACTGGATATGATTTCCACATTAATAAAAGGTGCTTACCCGGACAAATCTAGGATGGTTTGGGGAGGACATAATTATGTTCCTCACTTCGTTAATTGTGGAAGGTTCAAGCGATGCATGTTGAGAGTCAGCATTTAAAATACTTGAAGTATGACATGGGAAAGCAGACCAGACTAGACTGATCTTGTCCTTAAAATCACTAGAGAACGATTCACACATACTTAATTCATGTAATATTTGGTAGTAACGTAAAAGGCCGTGTAAAATGTTGTTTATGCAGTTCATACCTGATATGAACTATAATTGGAGCCCGTATCTGCGTAATTTAGCTTTGACCACGTGTTTGTTACAGTAGCGGCTCTTAAAGCTGTTATGCCGGGAGTGGGCTGCGGGGATAAGCTCCCACTGCTCGTTAAAAGCTTCCAAGGGTGCGTCTCTATTTAACCTCTCACTGGCTACTAGCCTACTTGCGGTGGAGCTGTTTCAACTGACAGGAGAAGGGGCAAAGGCGGGTCGCTGGTGTCTTAAAACCAGTTGCTTCGGGTAGATGGGGTTCGTGAACCTTGGGAGGTAACTCTCATCTAAGTGAAGGAAATCACTGACTTCAAACCTCCGCTACCTTGCGGCTATACCCATTCATGGGAAAGGCTTCGGGATTTAACACTGAGGTAAAATACGGAATCGGAATCCCTAAGGCGTGCAACATCGCTCCGGCAACTACTGCGACATCATCAGTGCCAGACGTATCGGCCTCGCCTTCACCTGGTCACAGATCGCCGCCCTGAGTGAAACACGCCTGGCTGGCAAAGGACAGCTGAAGGAGAAAGGAGCAGGATACACGTTCTTCTGGAGTGGGCGAAAAGCAAAAGAGCGACATGAATCCGGAGTGCGCTTTGCTGTGAAGAATTATCTTGTGAGCAAGCTAGCAAGCCTCCCCAAAGGTATCAATGACAGTTTGATGACACTCCGACTCCCCTTAGCTCCCCTTAGCTAACAAACAACATGCCCCAACCATGACAAATCCAGAGGAAGTGAAAGAAAGGTTTATGAGGATCTGGACAAACTGTGGCACACGGTTAGCCATCAAGATTAATGACCTATTTGAAACAATCTGGAGTGCAGAGGGAGTCCCGTAAGGATTTAAGGATGCCTCTATGTTCCACCTCTACAAAAGAAAAGGTAACCGACAGTGCTGCGACAACCACCGTGGCATTTATCTCCTCTCAATTGCAGGAAAGACACTAGGACGAGTTCTCCCGAATCGCCTACTAGTGCGCCTTGAAAAGGGACTTCTGCCTGAGAAAAGGACCGACCGAGCGTTTTGCAGCACAACTATAGGAGAAGTGCCAAGAACAACATCGCCATATTTTCACAACATTTGTTGATCTCACCAAGGCATTCGATACGATTTGCCGCGAGAGAATCTAGATGATCATTGCTAAATATGGCATTCCCGATACGTTCATAGCCATAGTCAAGTCATATCATGAGGAAATGTTGGCTAGAGTCCTGGACAAGGGAGAGTCGTCAGAAACTGTTCAGGTCACAAATGGCGTCAAACAAGGTTGAGTGCTGGCCCCAACACTCTTCAGTATGGGTTTCTCTGCCATGCTGAAAACTGTATTCCACGACGACACAGACTCCATGGACATCCGCTACCGCACCGATGGCAAGCTGTTTAATCTGAGGAGACTGCACGCCAGAACTAAAGTGAAGGAAGAGAGAGTGCGTGACTTTCTGTTTGCTGATAACTGCGCTCTAAATGCCAGCTAATAAGATAAGATGCAGCGAAAAAATTCCGTCTGCCTGCGATGCCATTGGACTCAACATCAGCGCAAAGAAAACGGAGGTCATGTTTCAGCCAGCACCCCACACAAACCACTCAGACCCAACCGTCACAGTCAAGGGCCAGAAGCTGCCAACTGTAGACAAGTTCACATATCTCGGCAGTACCTTGTCCAGAAATGTGCTTATTGACGATGAGGTTGCTGCAAGAATTGCCGACTTTCGGAAGGCTTCGTAAGAATGTATGGGAACGACAAGGACTCCAAACAAAGCTGAACATCTACAAAGCTATAGTCATGACCACTCTCCTCTATGCCTGCGAAACATGGCCAGTCTACTGTAGTCACGCAAGGAAACTATATCAATATCAATTGCCTGCGCAGATTGCTTTGCATCACCTGGCAAAACATGATCCCAGACACGGACGTCCTCAAGTGTGCAGGGCTGCAAGGCATTCATGCTCTACTGAAGACAGCTCAACTTCGATGGACTGGCCATGTTGTCAGAATGAGCTATGAAAGGTTACCAAAGCGCGTGCTGTATGGAGAACAGTCAGAGGGGAGGCCTACTGTAAAGACTCCCTCAAATCCCCCTCAAAGGCCTTTGAAATCAACAACGAGTGTTGAGAAAGCCTAGCAACTGAGCGAGGCACCTAGCGCAGCCTGATGCAGAAGGGAGCTGAGACTTATGAACAAACCAGGCGGTAGAAAAGAGACTGCTCTGCAAATCCAGTGCTGCGGAAACAAGCTCTGCCATTATTACTGCACTTCCATGTTCGAACTGCGACAGAACCGTTCGTGCCTGAAACGGCCTTATCAGCCACATCTGGACACATTGCCTATATGCGACAGACCAGTAATGTCATGGTCATCCCGACGAATGGACGAACAAGTTACAGTAGTGGCACTGTCTTGAATATCATGATCTTACAATGATCAGTGTCATCTTCACCAAACACGCTTCAAATAACAATGGTGCCTTTTATATGTAAAGAAGTTGTGGTGTCATCCATGGAGTTGGTGATTTCTATGACACAGATTTACACTTCATTAATGAATATTTGTGAAGTAATGCCATAACTACCTGAGAGCAAGTCTGACACCCGTTACTTAGGGTGTGCGATAAGGCCAGATTTAATGATATAAGACCTTAATGTTGAACAGTTGATCCTGTCAATGGCTCTGTAAAATTATTGTGTTTGACCATGGCTGGGATTAAAGAAACTAAGATTGACAATGACAGTGTGGAGGTCATTTCAAATAATGGGCGTTTGGATATTTTTAAAAGTTCAGCGATTTATCAAGAGGTCAAGTCAATGGCCATGTACATGTGTTAAAAAGGTAACGTGTTCTATTTATCAAAAGATGCCAGAATATTATAAAATGTGCTTGTTGTTGCAAAAGAATGATGTTTAGTATTATCAGTAATGAATGCATAGTAGCCATCATTTTTGAACCGATTCCGGAATTCTTGAAATTAATTAACTGAGTGTCATGGAAGGCAAGAAATGCAAACAAAATTACCAGAGAAAGACGAATATGAAATAGCAACAATATTTTTAGTCAAAATTTAAATGTAAATTGAAAACCACAACCTCGTTCAAATGTCAATGGTAGAAAGCAACCCTGGAGTAGACATGAATGAAGATGTGTCAGGTAGTCTGAGCCAGGGCTAGTAACAGCAAGGATACTGTCTTGGACATAAATAAATCAATAACCATGGTTGGTATTGACGAACAGACGAAATGTTAGTGTTAGGAACTCGAACGTCACACCCGACAGCAGATCCAGTATTTAGACTTACATCTCCGGTAGTAGTAAAATAATAACTGTGTTGGCTTAGAGTGGGGATTGACAGTAACGTCTAATTAAAACACAAGTTAAGAAGACACGACAAATTGTGTAGAAATTACAAGGAATCATGTATTACCATGTATTGAGAAACTGTTGAAATGAGAAACTAGTGGATTTCACAATGAGAAATCATGACTATCTAAGTAGCGGACCAGGCTACAAATAAAACATAATAAAATGCGTGTGCATATATATCCAACACAATGTAACCACGATTTTAATTTGTGTTTTATAATTCAATGCCCATGCAAATAAACATCATAGCCTCAGAGGTTTTCACCCAAGGGTATAAAATACCTGTTTTGATGAAACGGCCTGTTAGTTGACATGTTATCAGGGTACTATCCCTGTTTTTGCGTGTTATCTATACACTTATTAATTATACAATATATTATAACTGTGCGGCTGCAGCATCGAATATCTCACCATCACCGTTATCTACCTGTGGTATCGCTCCAAATCATTTAAATACGAATTTAAGCAGTGTCAGTGTTAACAATTTATTAAAAACTTTTCCAAACAAGATATTACGTTGACACCAATTCCACATTACTGTCACTGGCAAAAACGAAACCTTGAAATGCAAAACTGATTTAGAAACACGCAGTGACAACATAACCAAATACCACCTTACGCCACTTAGCGGCCTATCACAAGAAATAACGAAAGATGACTCCGAGGAGTAATCGTTATCACGACTTTGAAAGAATTGATTGTCAATGCCAAATAAGAGTACTCTCCATTTTTTTGTTAGTTGGTTGTTGGCACCACGGGAGAGTATTTTTGAGTCACTTAATTACTTGGCAGATAATTATATTCAGAAATGGCGGTCGTCAGATACTTATATTGCGGCCTCCATATAGGTCAGATACTTATATTGCGGCCTCCATATAGGTAAGTTGCGTCTGACAGAATAAAATATGGGGGTCTATACATCCGTGGCACTGGACAACAGGCTTCCATACTGATTAAAGACTAAATTAAAACGTAGTACTCGCACATGCATATGGAGATCGTTAATTTATACATTCTTACGTTAACAGTTGGCTCTATCTTTCAAAATAAAAATAATACAATGGTATCCAACGTTTTCTCCCGAAAAACATGACTCATCGTAGTTTTTGCAGAATTGAAGCAACCAATCCCAAGTACTATGTCTATGTGGTTTCGTTTCCTTGCTAGGTCCAAGGTTACGGAGACAAGAAATTATGCCTCTCCTCATTGCTTACACAAATTGTCAAATAATGTATATGTAGTACTTGTTCTTTGTAGGCGAGTAAAGATTAGGCCTACACAAACGGCTCCCAGTTTGTGAACCATTGTCGTTCCCTATTTAGACGCTATGCCCGAAATAGCTAGTCACGAAGATCGGTGTATAGTTAGACATTACTAATACAAATAACACGAACATAATATAGTTTCCGGACATGATTAATTATTCCATCTGACTTTGTACCAACTACCGTTGTGAGCGCGTGTATTCGTATCAATACGCGGTGCAAGCAAACCAGTTTCAACAATCAACACATACCGAGTAAGGATGCGCACCCGATAAAACGGAAATCCCTGAGTGATACCATAATATGTGATTATGCAGGTGCAATTTTCTTAATCGGATGCGTAAATTACTCGCCATAGCTTGCAATTCAACCCAAATTATTGGTTACATTGAAGTTGCGTATCCGCACATGATAGAAACATCCAACAACTGTCTTCCCAATAGACGGGTATTCGCGTTCCACAGGCCGTTTCCGTACATTGATTCATAGCTTAACGCAAATAACATCAATTTGATATATATATATATATATATATATATATATATATATATATATATATATATATATATATATATATATATATATATATATATATATTAAACCCAATTTAATAAGCGATGCAGCAATATGTTATGCCATGCATGTTGGCGTTTTATTTGAGATAAGCTTTAACTGTATACACCTATTTATCATATCATGTGTTGACATCGTGATATGTGTGCAACAATATTTCCTTTACTTAGGTCTTAATCGTAAGAATTTTTTATAAGTACACATGTACAACAAACTGAACTACCGTGCATACATGCATACCTGATATATTCCAAACAACGACGGATCTATTGCGTCATTGACACAAAGTGCCTACGTAATAATTAATGCTAGGTATAGTGTGAATTAAGTTTTGGGGGGATAATAATCATTTCGACGTGTAGGCCTATTTATAATGCTGCATGCGTTATTTGTAGGTCATCGAACATTCAAACACTACGAGTTACTTCTCCACGCAGATTCAAATGTAGAGAAGTTGCGACACATTAAACAAGACGAGCAACATACAGGTGTATAATTGAGGAAAACAAGAGCTAATGTGATGACGCATAAATAAATAAATAAAGATATTTGGTAGACCTGTGTATACAACACCACCCTAGTATACATACGCTGAAGAATTTAATACAAATTGCAAATTCACAATTATTTCTATCACTATTCATTAACGCACCCACGCACCCGACCCACCTTCACGTTCCATCTTGAGATGCGATCGATTTAAGCTTTGGCCGAATATCGACAAATATTGAAACTCCAGTTCCTGAGCAACGTTTCCTTTCATCACGAGCAAACTGACCGCGACGGATCGATACATTAAATTATTCATAAACACTCGGCAAACTATGAAATGTAATTACCGACACTTGGGCGTTCGGACATTTCGTTTGTACGTCACCGTGGCGATCACAAACACAAACAGCTCGGCCATTAGCAACAGCCAGGTATTGTGACCGTTACGGTCCAGCATTGATCTCACGTCTCACGAATGACGTATTCCGCGGTGACCCCGCATCAAGGTGTCTCAGGGTCACGGTCACACGCAAACCACTGCCCACTCAAGAAACAATGAGTCCTCTTGAGAGATTGGGCCACAACCCACTTGCAATTCCCAGTCTGTTGGACGTAACGGTTCGAACAGCGGGTTCCTGAGGTTATATCAGCACCGTGTTGTAACCCACTAAGTTTTGGTGGAATGTTTAAGTGCATCTCCGACTCGCCTGGGTTTAAGTTGATTCGCCTCGCTGGATGCCTCGAATCTGCACCAATTGGCGCTGATAAGATTACACAACAGTTTTATAGTACAATACAATAACACTTCATTGTCCCGGAAGGGAAAATCGTTGGTGTTATTCAATTATCTGTGATTAATATATTCTGCTTTTCCATAGGGTGTTTCTGCAGCCTGCGAAACATGTAATGGTGACATGTTTGTGTATAATATTAGTAATTTAATTGATGTACTAATTTTTTAAACTTTAGAACGTTCCTCATATTATATGTATTTTAGAATAACGCTCTTTCTTAATGCGATATTTTAAAATCTTACTCTGCGCGCCATGATGTCCTTTATTTTGACGGAACCGGCTGTATAAAAAACGTCATTCTTAGTTTTAATTACAACAAGTAAGTTGTTATTGTATAGTGTCAATTGATTGTGCGTGGCCGGCTCAGCCAGTTATAAAGAGAACTTTTCTATAGAACGCACTATCCAGGCCTCATGACTGCTCAACGCAGTTTACATTGTTCTCTCTGCCATTCGAAACAATCTCAATTTACCTGAGCTGCATTTAAAGTATTTGTGAATACTGTTCATGTCCACCAGGTATTTGTTCATATGGCGGAGTGAACTGAAGCAGTGAACGATCGTGTCCGAGGTTCGATGCAACGGCATAGGTTTCGAACCCGGGTCGAAAGTGTGATGCTCTAGAGACAGTAGGCACTGCGCCACTGTGCCACAGTGCCACTGTGCCACCGTGCCACTGTGCCACCGTGCCACTGTGCCACTGTGCCACTGCGTTTCCCGCTCCGAATAGAAAAATGTCTGAGCCAATTATTATTGCTCACTGTTAAACATACACGCACATACGCACGCATCCATATATGTACGAACGAACAAACGAATGCACGCACGCATAATGTCATGGCACACGCACGCACGCATGCACACACATACATAAATGCACGCACGCACGCACGCACGCACGCACGTACCGCGTACGGACACGCTGAATAACGGATGGTAACGCGTACTGCGCAATGAAACAACAAATAATACAAGACTGTAAAATACTCGCATAATAAATAACCGGTTCAGCAGATAGGCATCTTTTATTGCAGGTGGAGCCAATAATGCACAGAAAGGCATCTTTATAAATAAATAAATAAAACACCTATCACGAAACACATAATCAATAATTACAATGAAATCGCATTTAGCAGCCATCTGGATGGCTGTTTGTCAAACGCAGGTGGCACGCGGTATTTACAAAAGAACCGACGTAAACACAACATGCCGTATTATTGATGTTTTTAGCGACAACAAACTGCCTGCATCCTCACGAGATTGACTCTTCCAGAAAATGTAGACCTAATGTCGGTCCGTCCTCATTTATGGTTTTTCGCACGTCCCACTTATTATTTATATATAGTTTAAAACAAAAAAGCCTTGTTCACAAAGCCATCGGAAAATAATTAGATAATTTGTACTCGGTATCCGATTATAAAGCAACGAAAAAAGGGCGAATGTAATACCGCATGTAAATATAAATAGTAGTACGGCCAGAGTAGAGAGTAGTAGTAGTAGCAGCAGCAGCAGCAGCAGCAGCAGTAGTAGTAGTAGTAGTAGTAGTAGTAGTAGTAGTAGTAGTAGTAGTAGCGTAGTAGTAGTAGTAGTAGTAGTAGTAGCAGTCAGTAGTAGCAGCAGTAGCAGAGCAGCTAGCTATAGTAGCTAGTCAGAGCAGCAGTAGTCAGAGCAGTCAGCTAGCAGTAGCAGCAGCAGTAGTGCTAGCAGCAGTCTTAGTAGCAGCAGTAGTAGTAGCAGTAGCTAGCAGCAGTCAGCAGCAGCAGCAGCAGCAGCAGCAGCAGTAGCAGCAGCAGCACAGCAGCAGTAGCAGCTAGTAGAGCTAGTAGTAGTAGAGTAGCAGTAGCAGCAGCAGCTAGAGCAGCTAGTCAGCAGCAGCAGCAGTAGAGTAGAGCAGCAGCAGCAGCTAGTAGTAGTAGGCTAGTAGCGCAGTAGTAGTAGCAGCAGCAGCAGAGCAGCAGTAGCAGCTAGCAGTAGCTAGCAGTCAGAGAGTAGACAGAGCAGCAGCAGCAAGAGCAGAGTAGTAGAGCAGAGAGTAGTAGTAGTAGTAATAGTAGTAGTAGTAGTAGTAGTAGTAGTAGTAGTAGTAGTAGTAGTAGATATAGAGAGTAGTCTAGAAGAATAGTAGTAGCATTGTAGTCAGATGAGTCAGTAGTAGTATAGCTATGAGTAGCGTGTTATGTATAGTGAGAATGTATGTAGTAGTAGTAGTAGTAGTAGTAGTAGTAATAATAGGAGTAGTCTTGGAAAATGTAGTAGCACTTTGACTCAGAATGATCGTGTTATGCTAATTCGAGTTAGCGGTTGTTTTCTGTCGACAGAATTGCAATCGTCGCTGCAGACCTGTTTGCAAATGATGATGACACTGCAGTGTTTTAACAGGTCTATGGCTACAAAAAGTCAACAGCTAGGATAAAGAAGACCAAAGGGCCTGAGGGTGTTGTTACGTTTGTAGTACACCGGCTTGTTGAACACCCTTGCTAACTATATCATACATAACCAGGAGTACTGCGAAATAAGTTACTAATCAATATGTCTAAATGTTTGTCTGTGATAAAAACCGTGGGCATAATGTCATGGCACACATTAATACCCTCTTAATATCGACTTACCAAATACTTAATGTCAGTATTTATTTTGATATAAAAAACCCAAATGCATTTATAAAATAATATCGTAATTAATACACTGTACATTATGCCACGCTTAATAAATTAATGCTTCGATTGCTATTGTTTCTCATAGAGAAGGGTGGTTAACTGCGTTTAATACGTTACGTTTGATATATTATTTACCAGTATTATAGTTTATGGAGTACATACACTCGAATCTGGAGCTACGTCCACGTATATCACAATGATTGCTCCATTTAAAAAAAGAAAAACTTAAGTTGACTAGACCTTACATTTTTTTTCATTCACAGTGTGGTATAAAAAAATCTTTGTCAATACGCAGTTACGCGCTCTTGTAACATGAAACGACACGCGCGACTGCACATGTGCAACCATGTGTAAAACGACCATATGCTACAGAGATTTCCTGCAGCGGCGCGGCATGACTGACCACCTGCACTCCGACCTGTCACCCCTCGCAGTGGACCAGTCAATTCTCACCTCCTGCATCATTAGCGACAACCCAGGAAGTCTGTATATAAACCTGTGTATATCGAACTGCCAGCGAAGAGCCAGGTGATCCATCGTCAATTCCTGGTCAACCCATAGGTATAACATTAACGTTAGTTCACATAAGGGGAATCGCGTCCATTGGTGAAACACTACCGTTTATCGTTGGGCAAGGTAAGTCGGTTGTTTCGTATATTGAATCGTAATAATATTAATCGTTATATATATATATATATATATATATATATATATATATATATATATATATATATATATATATATATATATCATATTTGCACACACCTGCCACTGAAACCCTGTTGTATGTTACGTATATACAGAACATAATTAATTATTATAAATTAATTATAATTACGTATGTCTTTTAATCAGGATTATGTAAACCATATAACATTGGACAACAAGCCACCGTTGTGCGGAAATAAATTGACTTGCTTAATTATTGATACAGAATATTATCGACGTCGCGTTATACAGAATTGAGTTCGGACGGTCGACAAGATGGTGTCACCCTCCGAGAAATGTTGTCCAACCAGTTCTGGAACATTGGTTGCCCAATTTATAAAAAGGAAACTTATGTCTTGTCCAAAACCCGGTGCAATTTTCACTTCCATACGCCCATTCAGTCCACCCGTTCATCCAATCGTCAATCCATTCATCCATTCGTCAATCTTCACATCAATCCATCCCTCCCTTAGACTTTATAGCCATGTGCGACATTAAACAAGCTGTCATCAATCTCACGTTTGCAAGAGCTACGGCCCGTCAATCAAGAAGACTGCGACGACTATAATCGCTGGTCTGTGCTGTTTTTTTCGGGATGCCATGCATTATTATTGTTATTTAAACCATTTTATGAAGCGCCGTGTATCCGGATACAAATATGCTCAAATGCAATGAGAAGCGTAGAGCACAGGTAAATTACATTGCATGACCTCAAGCAAACAAATATTAAACATACAATAACATAACATTTGTTAAAAGATCAGTACATAGTATGATATATATATATATATATATATATATATATATATATATATATATATATATATATATATATATATATATAAATGTAAGTTAAATTAATTAACTGCTTAAATATATAAACATACGTAATGAGCTCAAATTAGTTAATATGTATGCAAATTTAAATAATAATAAATATACAAATACGATAATAATCGAAATGTCAACATCGCAACAATTATTATTACTAATGCGGACTGCAAAGTTCTTTGAAGGTCAGCTGGAATAAAAACGTCTTTAAGAATGATTTGAAGGTGGCAACGCAGTTTCTCTGCCTGGCGTCAAGAGACAGGGCATTGCCACTGAGAAGGAACTACGGCCTTACTATTCAAAATGATATCGCGGAAGGGTCAACATACCTTGTTCGGCGAGTAATTCGTGTATGATGTCACTAGCAGGGCCGAGATGGTGCACAGCACGATATACCAGCAATAGCAGTTTAAAGGGAATAACAACAAGGCATTATATAAATTTCTTTTGTTGCATATACATGAAATATACTATTATATGTAACATTTGAGTTTGTTTTAAAATTACATAAAAATATTTATATGTTTAAAATGTTATATTAAACACGGCTTGCCCGCAGATCCCCCGGAATTTTCAGGTTTAATGAATTTACCAGCTATGACGTCACATTCCAGCACCGGTAAAAGCGCGGCAAAAATATGCATATTTCAAAAAGCCCACTGGCATTGCATAAATGGAATAAAACACCTAATGCTTAAATTCGTACCATATTACATCCTTATATTTATAGTCATACCCACCAAGCCAAAAAAACAAAACGAATTAGAAGTTCCACAGTTTAGGTCTGACAAGGAAATTGTGTTAAATGGAACAGGTCTGACGGGAGTAAGGTGTAAAACGAATTGAGCAGTCTGTCATGAGAACAGACTGGAAATTATAAGATATAAGAGTTACCTTTATGATGCCTCATTTGGACGATCTTGCTTCAGTGAATCGTATTTTGCGAATGAGATGAGTTAAAGTCCTAATATCCATACTTATTGATTCTGACTGGCGTACGCCTAGTACTCGCTTGAACAATTCCTGTTAAGCGAACACACAGCGATGATCAGTGGCTAATTGATACAGATATATACTCAGATTTTGTGTAAGTGATACTTTACATCAATTAAACACAAATAAAGTTGCCATATTTGCTGCAATGACCGAGGTACATGTACAAACAACACGTGCAGGACGCCACTAACACTAAACTAGTTGAAATAAATGGACGCCCTAAATATTATATAATAGTATACTACATGTATTTATACATGAGCTAATCACTTACTTACTTTACTTATGCCTGATTGCTCGCTGGGAGCATAGGCCATCGACCAAGGAACGCCACCGTTTTCTGTCCGTGGCCATCTTCTCCATTTCTCTCCTGGTGTATCCCATCTCCTTCGTTTCTTTTTCTGTGTCTCTTTGCCAGGTGTTTCGTGGCCTACCTCTTCGTCTCTTCCCTGGGGGGTTCCATGTGATGGCTTGACGGGTGATGGTGTTTGGTGGTTTCCTGAATGTATGTCCTATCCACCTCCATTTTCTCTTCTTTATTTCATTTTCTATGGGTAGTTGCTTGGTCATTTTCCAGAGTGTAGTGTTGGATATCTTGTCTGACCACTTCAGGTGTAGGATTCTACGCAGGCATTTGTTGATGAAGGTCTGTATTCTTTTTAGTGTCTTCTGTGTACTTCGCCATGTCTCCGATCCATAGAGTAAAACTGCCTTGACATTTGAATTGAATATTCTCAGTTTGGTGTTAGTTTTAATTTGTTTTGCTCTCCAAATTTTTCTCAACATGATGAATGCAACTCTTGCTTTCTGTATCCTTGCTTTGACGTCTTCTGCTGTGCCTCCATGTTTGTTGATTGTACTGCCCAGGTATGTGAATGAGTCTGTCTCTTCCAGCGGCTCTCCGTTCATTGTAATGGGGTTGTTGTTCTTTGTGTTGGCTTTCATAATCCTTGTCTTGCTTCTGTTGATGTTGAGTCCTAGCTGTGTTGACACTGTGTTTAGTAGCTCTGTTTTTCCTGCATTTGTTGATGGCTGTGTGAGAGGAGAGCGAGGTCATCCGCAAAGTCCAGGTCCTCCAACTGGCTCCAAGGTGTCCACTGGATCCCATTTCTTCTATATTTTGTAGTCTTTTTCATGATCCAGTCTATGGCGAGCAGGAATAAGAATGGTGACAGAAGACATCCTTGCCTCACTCCTGTCTTCACCATGAAGGAGTCTGTAAGTTGTCCTGCATGAATGACCCTGCATGCCATATCTTCGTAACTATTTCTTATCAGAGATATAAGTTTATTCGGTATCCCGTAGTGCTGTAGAAGCTTCCACAGTGTATCTCTGTCGAGGCTATCAAATGCCTTCTCGTAGTCTACAAAGTTTATGTACAGGGATGAGTCCCATTCCATGGATTGTTCAACAATGATTCGCAGTGTTGCTATTTGGTCTGTGCATGATCTGTCTTTGCGGAAGCCAGCTTGGTGGTCTCTGAGCTTGGCATCCACCCCTGTCTTCAGTCTGTCCAAGATGACTCTGTTGAGGACCTTTCCGGGTACTGATAGGTGCATTATCCCTCTGTAGTTATTACAATCTTGCATATCTCCTTTCTTTGGGAGCTTCACGAGGTATCCTTCTTTCCATTCAGTTGGTATTTCTTCTTGCTCCCATATCTTCCCCAATAGATCATGCAGTATCTCTGTGGAGGTCTCTATGTCAGCCTTGATTGCCTCGGCAGGAATTTTGTCTGGGCCTGAAGCTTTCCCTCTCTTCATGTGATGGATGGCTTTCTCAATCTCTGCCTTACTTGGTCTTTCGCAGTTTATCTGGAGAACTTCTTCAGCTGGTGTGATGTCTGGAGGGTTCTGGGGTGGTGGCCGGTTTAGCAGTTCTTCAAAATGTTCCCTCCATCTCTTCAACTGGTCTTCGTCACTGGTAAGTACATTGCCATTCTTATCTTTGATAGGTCTGTCTGTACGCTTGTACTTTCCTGCTAATTTTCTTGTTATTTCATACAGTTGTTTCATGTTTCCTTGGGCTGATGCATCCTCTGCTTCCTTGGCTAGGTCTTCAATGAAGTTTGCCTTGTCTGTTTTTACGCTGTTCTTGACTGCTCTGTTTGCCTCTGTGTACTCTTCCTGGGCTGTTGCTTTTGCTGCTCTCGTTCGGCTGTTGTTAATTGCACCTTTCTTTTCCTTCCTCACTTGCACTTTGTTGAGAGTGTCTGCAGAAATCCAGTCTTTTTGTTGGTATTTCTTCTTTCCCAGAACTTCGTTGCATGTGCTGGTCCACATCTCCTTGATCTGTTGCCATTGTGTGTCTATGTCCATGTTTCCTTCGTCAAGAAGATCTTGTAGGGCTTCATATTTGTTTCTGACTGTAAGTCGGAAGGTCTCTGTTGTCAGCCTGTCCTTTAGGAAGTCCACATTGTACTGCGTTCTGGTGCTCCTCTTGACTTCTCTCTTCTTTAGCTTCATCTTCATTCTGGCCAGCACTAGATGGTGGTCTGAGGCTGCATCTGCCCCTCTCTGCACTCTCACATCCTGCATTGATCTTCTGAACTTCCGTCCTATGCAGATATGATCTATTTGATTTTCTGTTCTGTGGTTTGGTGATACCCAGGTTGCCTTATGAATCCTGCGATGCGGGAACACGCTGCCTCCGATGATCATGTTGTTAAATGCACAAAAGTCAGCCAACATCTCGCCATTTTCATTCATTTTGCCAAGTCCCTGTCTGCCCATGACTTCTTCGTACCCGCTGTTGTCTGATCCAATTTTGGCGTTCAAATCTCCCATGAGTATTGTCATGTCCTTCTCTTTCAGTTTGTCACACAATGTTTGCAGTTTGTTGTAAAAGTCCTCCTTTGTTTCCTCATCCTTGTCGTTTGTGGGTGCGTAGCACTGGATGATGTTGAGCTTGATGTTTTCTTTCTTTGTTTTGAACGAGGCATAGATGATCCTTGGTCCCGCCGCTTCCCAGCTAATGAGAGCATTCTGTGCCTCATGTGACAACATGAAGGCCACGCCTTCTGTGTGATGTGCGTCTTCCTCTTCATGCCCCGAGTACAGTATCATTTCTCCCGTATTCAGTCTGAATTCCCCGACTGTGTCCACCTCGTTTCACATAGCCCTAATACTGTGATGTTGTAGGCCCGTCGTTCCCTTGCTATTTGGGCTGCTTTGTTTGCTTCGAACATGGTTCTCACGTTCCATGTTCCGATTTTTGATATTTTCTTGGAAGACAAGAAGGGTATCGGCGATGTAGCTTCCTTACGGCTTTCACTGCATGGCGTCATACTCTCCCCAGGAGGCCCTCCCTCTCCCAAGTTCAGTAGAGTTCCTTTGGTCGATGTTTTCGTAACAATCTGTTTTTTACGGGAAAGGGTTGTTAGCCCTTTGCCCAACCCTCCTCTTTTCTCAGCCGGGCTTGGGACCGTCCATGGCAGAGTTATGAGCTAATCACGATACTGATTAATTAGCTACAACATTTTTTTATTAAAGTGAATAAATGAAATACAGTGAACTATGTTATTACTGTACCCGAGTCGGAAATATGTTTGAAAAAAAAAAGTAAAGTAAATTAATACAATGAAAATAATTCATTATTCTGCATAGAGTGTGAGTCTACTATAATATTACAAGTTTGAAATGGAAATGTTACAGTATGTGTGTCTACTATAATATTACAAGTTAGTGTGGGAAATGTTACATTATGGATTATTATTGATTGTCAAATAGCAGTTTCTTATTAGGCACACTTCTGAGTATGAACTTGTAATAATTTGTTTTATTTGTTTTGGTGTTCTATGTAATGTTAGATGAAGTGTATGCCTCCTTCCTTTACCTGGGTAAATAGTTCTTACATAGCGCAATATACATTCCCTACGACTGATCCAGGCGCGTTATACTTTACACCCTGGCTAACCCATTCAATCGAACATCACCTCCACTTCACTAGGAAACATTCACCAAAGGTGCAATTAATGCGCGAATCTATCTTACATAAAATTAAACTTTAACCATTGTCTACCGTCAGGTACTCAATAATACGGCTGAACGAACAGAAGCAATGTAAAGTAAACGATATTGTCCTAAGTTCGACACAGCAGCATAGAATTCGAACCCGGGTTCTCTGGGTAGAAAAGCCCCTAAGTCACTGAGCCACTGGGTACTTACTTTGTTATACCGTCCGGTTCCCATGGCGACACGGTGGACTTTAGTCTTCCAGTGCTACGTTGATATGACGCTTAACTTGACGAAACGTTTGATGGCAAAACATGACTAGCAACTATCTTAATCTGCTTGTTCTAAATACAGTGAAAGCAGCACTGTTATAATGTTTGTGTTACTGTAACAGAGTTAATGTCAAAAGTGGCATAAAAGCGGGAATTGGTCGGACCAATTATACGATGAAAAGTGTTGTTATTTGTCTCTTGAAAAGGCACGCGATTTTTGTACTGTCAATGTCGTAAAATAGACATACCTTTGTATGGCCCTTTAACATATACATCTTGGTGATAAGGTATATCATTTAACAGTTGATGGTAACTCTGTTGCAAGGTATTATAGTCATAGGGCGTGCTTTGACGTCACAATAAAATCAGCGTCATAATGTTGGCCTAGTTATGAATTTCCCATGCCGTGGGAAAACCTTCCTGTGATCCACGTAGGCATGAGCATGCCGTGAAAACAAGTCATAAATGTTTTAATAATACACGAACTATATTACGGTATTTCCATGTTGCGCACAACTCAGCTTCCTTCTGGCTTCCCGGGAAAATCGTTAGCCAATTATGTTATATAATTTATTTATTCTTTTCATGATGTCAGAACCGGACAGCATGGGTAATGATATCGTTTTTATTATGTCAGGGCGCTAATCCGGTGGGCGTAAGTACCCACTCTGGTTTCGGAAGTAGTCGCGGTACCTAATTTAATATTTCGAATTT
>JAODUO010000925.1:255000-265000 GCA_025642075.2 Ridgeia piscesae | reverse complement strand
TTTTGTTCGTTTGTTTCGACCAATTCATGTTCGTTCTTTTATTCGCGTTCTTCTTCTTTATCTTCTTCATTTCTTTATCTTCTGCTTCTCATTGGTCCCCGTCATTGAGGTCGTCTTCTTTATGACTTCGTCTTCTTCTTAGACATGTGCTTCATCTTTTTAATAGTGTAGTTTTCTACAGTGTCTTTGTCGTCTCTTTGGTCATCATCTTCTTTGTCTTATCTTTTTCTTCCATTTGAGTCTATTAGTCTCCTACAGAGGTGAGAGGGGTCACACCACACTCTCGGTTCCATTCTGTCGATAAATGGTCTGACAATTTAAAGTCAACTCCTCTGATCTTCTGCTACGATGTTCACTAACTAATTATCCTATGTTCAGCCTGGCACTTTCGACAAAACACTTGACACCGATTCTCCATTTGATTCCGGGTTAGCTCTACATCTTCTGTCACACTGCCTTCAGATGCCATGTTCTCTTTATCAACATGTCCTCTCTCTCTCTCATTCTCTATACGCATGTATTCCTGGTAGTGTGTCCCTAAGTTATGTTTTCAATGTCTATGTACATGTATATTGTCTGATGTTTGCTAAGCAAAATTAATATCCTATTTAAGGGAACAATCCGTTAGTCGTTGGAACATCGCACGCAATTCTTTGCATACGCCCACCAAGCACAGAATCAGCGCAGCAAAATTGTAACTTTTTATATTGAGAATGTCTTGAACGATAACTACATCGTCTTTACCACAGTTTGTGGCTCCAACTGCAACGGCTGCCAAAAGAACGGCGGTGCTAAGTGTGACAGTGACCAGTGTGCTGACCGCTACGTTTTCAACCCAACTACGAAAGTTTGTGATGGTTAGTGTCTTTGCTCATCACATCAGTTCTAATGGAGTCTGGCATGTCGCTGATAATCCATGTAAAGGCCTGATTTTGATCCATGAATAGATATATGTATGTATATAAGACATTAAACCGTCTGTCTACCTACGCTAGAGTACTAGTGTACGATTGCTACACTGTTGGTATACTCTTCTCAATAACTGTTTCATATCGATTATTTCTAAATTATAAATTGTTTTAATTTAATTAGTTAAATACATATGTCATATTAGACAATTTGAATTGTTTTATTTATATATTTATCCATACATTAATTCATATTAAATATTTATATTTTGCTAAACAATTATTTTATATTGTCTACATTTGTAAAACAAGTTACAAGTAGCTTACTTTATATGTCTTTTATGCAAACCATTAAACATTCTAGAACAATTTATGTCACGAATACTATATAAGAAACACATTGTTATCATTAGTATAATTTCCTGAATTGTGAATCTTGCTGTTTCAGCATGTGCGACGTCTTGTAAGCGTTGCACCACGAACCTTGGAGGAAAATGTGACCCAGATCAATGCGACGCCAAGATGTACTTTGATGCCGAATCCACCAAAACCTGCTTAGGTAAGAATGCTCACCAGCCTTGTCTTTTACCACAGTCTTCCAATTTATATTTAATCCAAGGGAAAGACCATTTTGTTGTCAAAACAGCTCATTGTGGTTTAAGCACAAACGACACGCAACTGTTCTGTTATTGCATATTTCCTGCATAAGTGGACGGTGTTGTGTAGTTTAAATGTTATAATTAGATGTATTTGTACAATTACTGCTGACTACCACTCGTTACACATTAGACTAACTTGGACAATCTGGTCGTACCGCGCCGCATTTTTCAGTTGTTGCCAAGGGCGCCGCAAAAAAACGGAGAAAGACCAGTTTTGTACAAATTTGTAAAATTAATAGGCGTATCAAAACGGCATTTTGTTGCGTGCAGCGTGCGGTGCTAACTGCAAGGGATGCAACACAAACAAAGCCGGAAAGTGTGATAGTGGCCAATGCGATGACAGATACGTGTTAGACACCACGTCGAAAACTTGCAAAGGTAATGTAGTGTTCGCTTGTAAAAATGTGACGCAACGCTATAGATAACGATAGATATAGTCACCTTAAACATTTTGTATTTTTGTTTTATCGCGACGCACATGTGAATTACTAAATATCTATACGAAAGCATTTAATAATATAATACTAATAACGAGTCAATTTGTAGTACTATAATAATTTAACATACAGTACTATTGTTGTTACAACAATGACCTTTAGGACTGGGTCAAAGTGACCCAAATAGCGAGATGATCGTATCTGCAAGACAGTTTTTCGTACTTTACAGTTACATAAATAAAACATTATTAGGGAATCTCGTAATATGACCTTAAATTCGTTAATAACAAGATGATTGTAAAAATTGTTTCGATTTGCCATTGCTGGTTAACCGCTGTAGTAAGCGACGACAAAGTTGCACTCATGCGTGACATTTCCTGCTTCAGCGTGTGGCCAAAGCTGCAAGGGTTGCGATGCCAACGGTGCAGCCAAGTGTGACTCCGGAAAATGTGACGCTAAATACGTGTATGACTCCGCATCAAAGACCTGCAAACGTTAGTAACAAACGCGTGCACAAAACATCCGTTTTTACATTAAAGGAAGTTGTGAACTTGTAGTACACATTTTGCACTCGTTTATTATATTAGTGATCCAATTTCTTGTAACACGTGCTACATAAAATTATATAATAAATGACCTCGATAATGGTTTCTGCCTCTCTAAAACAAAATTAACGTATGTTACATTTACAGTGCATTTCTACCTCATTTAACATAGTGTGCACTGAAATAAAAAAAAGCAATCAAAGTCAAGCTGTTGTTTTCAATCACATTTACAACATTTTAAAAGAAAACTTGAAACGACCGTTAAGTAATTACAATTCAGCTACAAAAGCATTGCACAATTTGTTTGTGGATATGAGTAAATCACAGTATGTAATACTGATACTTGTAAGTAGGTCCTGAAAATAGCAGAAGTCTATATAACCAATATTCAGCACGACAGGGTGTAGAATTTCACACAATTGATACTTGAGCAACACACGATTGGCACTGCGCACACAATGTACAAACGCGTCTATTCTTTGTGTGTGAGCATAACATAGCACGCCATTGATTATTCGTTTGTCAACAATGTTGAATTGATCATGTAAGTCAAATTGTTTGTCATTTCTCTGCCTCAGCGTGTGACGTCTACTGCTCAAGCTGTGACGTAAATGGCGCCGGGAAGTGCGACCCTGGAAAATGTAGTGTCAGATTCGTACTTGATTCTGGGTCGAAAACCTGCAAAGGTAAGATAAATGCTTTACCAAACCTGGTAGTCTGTTATGAAACACTGCACAACTTAAGCTGTATTGTCATTTCAAAGGTGAAATACATTCTATTATAGGCAAAGAAGGACACATTACTTACATTAAGGGTTAGCAATGAGAGATGTGTCTCTACAGAGTGTTTCCTGGAGAAACTTATTAACGACTAAGACATCCATTTGACGTGTCACGTATGATAACTTATCTTTATACGTTGATATAATACCTTGATCTGTTAATGTAATTCATTCGTCTTCCGTTCTTTTCTATATGGATTTGATGTAAGATTCTACTTCGATCTAATGTCAACATCGACTACATTTTCTTGTGAACTGTTGCTCTTCATAAATATAATTCATGTTTTTGTTCTTCAGCTTGCGGCGCACATTGCAAGAGCTGCACCGGAAACGGCGCAACAAAGTGTGACAGTGGACAGTGTGATATATACTATGGCTACAACCCGACGACCAAACTATGTGACAGTGAGTGTGACCCAGTAGTAGAAGTCTATGTTCATTTAGTTATGTTAAGAATTAAATTAGTGTGTGTACGTGTATGCAAATGTTTTAGTTTGAGTAGCATTCGTGTATGTATGCA
This sequence comes from Ridgeia piscesae, assembly GCA_025642075.2. NCBI lineage: Eukaryota > Metazoa > Annelida > Polychaeta > Sabellida > Siboglinidae > Ridgeia > Ridgeia piscesae. The sequence goes on along the minus strand of JAODUO010000925.1, from coordinate 261,150 downwards.
TGTACGTATGTGTGTGTGTGTGTGTGTGTGTGTGTGTGTGTGTGTGTGTGTGTGTGTGTGTGTGTGTGTGTGTGTGTGTGTGTGTTGTGTGTGTGTGTGTGTGTGTGTGTGTGTGTGTGTGTGTGTGTGTGTGTGTGTGTGTGTGTGTGTTTGCATGCATTTTGAGAGATGAGTAGCTAGATTACAGATTGTGTGTACACAGTATGTATGCCTGCGTCTATGCCAATTTGCTTGTGTTAATTCAGCTAACATATTTCTAATATGCTAACAGTACTTACTGAATAGAAACGTAAAACGTTTGGGTTCGCAAACAATGTTATAAAACCAAAACTATGGCATAGTCGTTCGATAAGAACGTGGTAACACCTCTTTTTATGTGTAATTGGTATCCATCCTCTCTATACATGCATCATGGACTATTATTGATATGCACTGAATACAATACGCGCTATTGCAACTGGAAGCTTCTTGAAATATTAGAAAAAATACTTCAAAACGAAGTGTACACGTACATGGTGTCGACAAACCTAACATCGCCAGCTACTGTGATAATTCAGTATACGTACACGATATAATGGCAACTGGTTCCAGGCTGCCCGGACAAATGCGAGACGTGCAACATAGACACGGCTGGCGTCAAGACCTGCTCCAAGTGTGTTGTCACATACGCCGCCTCCCAAAGCAAGATCTGCGACTGTGAGTCGCAATTCTTGGGCCGGTTTCATGTAGCATTCGTAAAGTTAGGCATTTACTTAGCATCAGTGTTTGAGTAAACTCTTATATAACGAACATCGATCGGCTTAATTTCGATTTTTTCATGTTTAGCCTGATAACGATATTTCCATAGTCAAAGAAAACCATTAGGTGAACTGCTGTTAAAGATTATCATTCATGCTGATTACCAGGCAATCAACTTTTAAGATTGACAAGTTGATGACTGATTTTCTCATAAACAGCCGAACTGTTTTGCAGACTGTCCTGAAAACTGCCACAGTTGTGACATTACCGGTGGTGAGACCCGCTGTAGGTCAACCGGATGTGCCGCAGGCTACGCGTATAACAGTGCGACGCGCACCTGTCACAGTAAGTGTGAATTCTGCCTTTAGCAGTAACAATAATGTCCGTACGTCAGAAAATATCCTGGGCTACACAAGGCAGCACCCACCTCCTGGGCTACACAAGGCAGCCTCCCAGATAACCACTGGCCAGCAAAACAAACTACTACTGCCTCGCACAAGGACAACAACTGCCATCAGAATGTAGAACTCACTTCCCCAGATTCCTCCCTGGAGAACTAGCCAGGCAGTAGCCGTACAATCACAATGCGCAATCTTCTAGAACCATTATGTATTTAGATACATTAATTATTACTATTATTCAGACAGTTAGTTAACGGATAATGTAACTTAAATAAATTATCTAAATCATTTAACCTTTATAATTTTTCAACATTTAAACATATTTAAACATTCTAACTTCTTTTATTTTCTTATCACATCTTAGACGATTTAACTTTTTGACCATGCGCACCACTCACAAACTGGCATGTTTCTTCGATATTCAGGCTTCCCACAATACTACGAAGAGAGAAAAAAAAAATTGGATATGTATGTCGTTGCTACAACTTAACAGTTTAGTGACTTTGCAGAACTGTTGTGAATGCAGATAAATACAACAATTTGGCATAAAAGATTCGTACTTTACTGCATATCGGATTATATGAACAAATCTATTAGGTGTAAAAATTACACTCTCGGCATGTATGATACGCTAGCTCCATTCCTTACGCAGTTTGATGTGGAGACAATTTTAACGATTCTATTTTTATTTTGAAAATGCAATCATTTATATCGATAGTTAAATGGTGGGATTTTATGAAATCCACTTAAATGGCAAAATGCCCCGAATAATGCTCATGCGTATAATATGCCGACTGATCTACTTTTATTTTGAACTTGGGTAGCCGTATTTAAGTAGCTTACCTCAAACCTACTAAAGTAAAAATAAAGGTATCTTGAAAAAAGATTCTTGAGTGAAAAGCAAAAGTAACTTTCAAAAGTACTTTTAGTCAAAGTAATAGTACAATTTAACGGTTTAATTTCTAGATTATTCCAGGCATAACAAATGCGAGAGTAAATTAATTGCATTGCTCTACACGAAACTTAACCCAGTAACAGTCATTAAAATAACTACTTTGAATGCGATTCGATTGTGATCTTTGTAATTCGTTACATGTTTATTACTTGAAAAAACCCACTACGTAAGTGTTATAACGAAGTATTTTAACGACGTATTTATACTTCGTGACATGCCACCACTGTGGAATATTGTAATCACTTCGTTCTATATGTTTTCATTTTTATTTCGCAATAATAATTTTATATTTAATAATATTTTGTAATTTAATTCATGGTAATGTTATAGAAACAATTCTATTTTACCTTAGCATTGTCGTAGTGAATACGAAACCTTTTATAAACTAACACGCCCTGAATTTAGTACATCGTTTTGCCAGCTACACCCTCCCCCAACTACGCACTTTTCAATGTTGAATTAATTATTTTTATCACCACGCTTTTCTAGTCGCCATGGCAACCTTTAGTGGCCTCTGTCGTATAACTAATGCAATTTAAATCCTGTTTTGTAACACTGCCACAGTACGCTTATAGAGAATCAGTGTTGGATGTTGCCTCTTGTAGAATGCCCGGACAATTGTCAGCAGTGCACGTACACAAGCGGTCAGACACGGTGTATGTCCGGCCAGTGTACGGCCAGGTACGCAGTGCGAGCTTCGGACGGACTGTGCTACAGTAAGTGTTTTCAATTTCTACGACTTAGGTGTCATTAATATCGTAAACATGGTTTGGTTACAGTTAATGCCGTTTTCTTACAATTCGTGGAAGATTGCACAAACAACCAAGCAAATTCCGTAAATGTTGTTTCTTCAGTAGAGGTCTTAAACTATTAGAAACGTTGTTTTAAGAATTAAGTTATTACGTTGTAGGCCTACTTATATTTTATTCACGCAGAAACCGAGTTTTACAAATATAACTACTCAAACTGCAATCAATAGTCTCGGTCATCTGTGAAAGCAATGCATTGCACAATCAGTCACATTGATTATGTCATTTATTAAATGATTTCATATAATCATTGTGAAAAGTACTTTGTGTATATATATATATATATATATATATTTCGAAATAAACACTGAAATGTGAGACAGACTACATCATCAACGTGAATATTTTCTTATGCTTCAGTGATGTCATATGTTATAACATAAATATTTTTTTATTTTTCAAATTGACGGACGGTCAATGCATCTAGTGACCAACATCCGACTTATGATGCATTTAATGTAAGATCCATTGAGATAACAATAGCCAATAGGCAATACGTACGATGCCTTGATCCCACGTAAGCCCAAGCAGGCCAAGGGCAAGGCCGAACGATAGTAAGTGCGACCAAATTATGCTCCAAATATATACGTACCTATCTGTTGCCTGACTTTATGTAGATTTTACTGCATTTATCGAGGGCTGCAGTTTAGTATGCAATCCAAACGATTTTGCGGGAACAATATTACATGCCAGTGACATCAGTTTTATGCAAATTGTTAAAACCGTTTACTTCCACGTTAGATTTTTGCTTGCAGAATGCCCCGACAACTGCGCGAGCTGCACAGACGACGGCAGTCAGACTCGCTGTATCATTGGCCAGTGTGACGCCTTGTCTGCCTACAAGGCTGACGTCAAGACTTGCCCGAGTAAGTGCCACCTTAGTTTCATCGCATTAGCCCCGCCAGGTCGCACAATGCTAACACTGTTTCTAATTTAAGCCACAGTTCGCTTAGCAACCAGGTTTTAAAGCTTGTTAAAATGGCGAGCACAGTGTGTTAGGGTTCATTTTGCAAGCATATGTCATCGTAGTATTTTCAAAGTGAATATCTAAATATATAGATATAGTTTTGCGAAGACGAAGGTTTGCACCCAACATTTACATTAAGTTTGTGTATGCACGCCCGCCCGCCCGCCCGCACGCTCGCTCGCCCGCACGCACGCACGCACGCACGCACGCACGCACGCACGCACGCACGCACGCACGCACGCACGCACACACACACACACACACACACACACACCCACAATGCGTTAATATGGCCTACCCTGAATGTTTACGAGATGTCTATTGCAAATCATTTACACCCTTAATCAAACAAAATGAAAGATACTGTAATTCGCAGCTATTAGTAACATTGCAACTGTAATTATAATTCCGCTATTGTTTTGTAGAATGTCCCAGCGACTGCACAATGTGCTTTGTCAACACCAATGGCGATGTCAAGTGCTCCAACTGCAAGGACAGATACACACTTTCCAGTAACAGTGACAGTTGTCTGAGTAAGTATGCGAAATACAACATAATCGCCACGTTTCAACCCCGCCTAATGTACAATCCACAGGTATATATGACAACATAAGCGAACTGTTTAGGATGAAACTATTAACAGGTCATTTACAAACAGTTTTAGTTTGATTTTCTTAGCATGATCCAGCTAACTGATGTTTTGTTAATATGTTAATTTTTTGTCATATCGAATCAAGAATAACCTACTCACCAGGTCGTGTTATAGGAACTAGACTATTCGGCGGGTTTCAAGCGCATTTTAAGTGGAGTATATTATCGTCTTTGTTGTTGTATGACTATTATTTATATCAAGTTACTGCTACTATTATCCGGGGAGATTTTGACATATGCTCCGAGTCGAGTTAATGTGACTTGAGGTCCGAACAACGTCTAACCTTTGTTCATCACCAGAACTGTTTAGTTATTCACCAACTGCTGGTGTTTTAACAATAATGTGATAAAAGAAACAAAGAAAATAGGAAAACAGTAAACGGTGTGTTGTTTCTGACAGAGTGTCCCGACAACTGTAAGAAGTGTGAGAATGTGGCCGGCTCCACCACCACCATGTGCTTCGACCAACAGTGCGAAGATGGCTATGTCATCATCCCGAGCACATTCCTGTGTTCTCGTAAGTATACCATATAATTGCATATAAATTCAATGTCAGATATCAAACGTAACTACTTTCATAAGTTGTACCTATCTACCCTCTGCCGTATATACTCACCAGGGAAACACTGAAACTCGCTCTCACATTAGTCTCATCCAAAAACTCTATTATCCTTCGCTTGTCTGTTCTTTTCACAGTTGTTCTCGTTTCCTTTGATACGTTTGTCATGTACATGTGAACGTGTTTCAGAGTGTCCGAGCGGGTGTAAGAAATGTACATACGACACGACGACCAGCACCGTCTCTTGCATTCTCAACGAGTGCAAAACTGGCTACGTGATGAAAACAACCGACAAGACTTGTCACTGTAAGGCCGGTTCAGAACTCCTGTAACATAGTATGGCATTTGACGGCTCCATCATTTTTCGTAACATTTCTGTTATTGTAACAGTTCACCCACGTTGAAACTGTCCAGAAGGCGTTTCGTGTTGGACTAATGCTAGTGGTGTAAATATGATTTACACTAGTTATATATCCTGATTTAATAACTAACGTTTTATCGAAATATGTGCGATTGTACGTGTATATAATATTATGTCATATTTTTGGACCATTACATAGCGATGACCCTTCGCATATTGATCTTGGCGTCGATGACGGTCAGAACCTTTCAAATTGACAATGACGGGTTTAGTCTGCGGATCATCATAACATACTTTATTGACAGGCGTAACACGTCAGTGTATAAACATTGTGACCCGCGTTGGATTGTAACGTGAAGTCGACACTCTCACAGTCCAATTTCGTTGGGTACATCTAGTTGAAACTAGATTAGGCAGTTCACCTAAGTGATGTGGTATATCGTCATACAAGCATATGACACAGTGACACTTACTTTCTGTACAGCATGTCCCAACTGCGACAAGTGCCAATGGAGCACAACAAACAGTCGAGCGGAGTGTGACGTCAACAAGTGTTCCACTGGATTCACACGAAAGACTACTGGCGTCTGTCAGCGTGAGTCGTTTGTTCTCTGTATGTTACTATCTATCACATCATGTGACTATTTACGAATATGCCCGGATACATAAGTCCGAAACTATAAACATCGATGTCCAACCCGACGCCAAC
>JAODUO010000925.1:147500-250000 GCA_025642075.2 Ridgeia piscesae | reverse complement strand
TGCTGTTGTTAGCTTGTGTAAACCATTTGCTTGTGTCATTACACATAAGAGTTGCTTTCGTGGATATCTTCAATACATCTAGCTAAACGCTCACTTCTTGTTAAAACAACCCTGGAAATTCATATTCAATTACAAAAAGTTGTTTTAGAAACGAATATTTTAGTATAGTAATTATACCACAGTTGCAAAACAAGACATGTCCAGTAATGCAGTTATTGGTATAAGCAAAATTAAACTATATTTCATACATGAATTGCTTTAAAATATTTATATAATTAAAACATTTACATATGAGTAACGCAGCTAGTTAAACATAAATTGTAGTCTTCAAGTGTACATGTTTCTCCTGCCAGCCTGCCCGGGTAACTGCGTGACGTGCTATTTGGACGGAGTAACAGCCAAGTGTGCCGTAGATGGATGTGTCGTAAATTATCTTCAGGCTGCTGACGCCACCTGTTCATGTAAGTTTACCTACTTACGTTGCTTAGAAATCTATACGAGATGCACAAAATGTAGTCTGTCACAAGTAGTAATTGTTACCGTCTACAAGGCTTGTAAAACAGATTTAAACAAAACGCCCACATTTCAGGAAGGCTGGTTACATCGTTATTAGTAGGAAAGTATATTTCGGAATTGTATTTAACAGTAGTATAATGCATGGATGTCATGTAAACTACATGAATACTACTTTTTTATTTCCGGCGGTTGAGCATAGAGCCTTGCCACTGACCAGACAAAGAACAAACAAACCATTAAAATATAGTTTTACACATTAGGTGACATGTTTATGTTCTGGATACAGTGTGCGCTGCTCATTGTTCCAAGTGTTCTACGGCGAATGAATGTGACAGTGATTCATGCATATCACCGTACATCTACGACAGCTCCTCTAAGACATGTTTAGGTAAGTAAAGGCAACGCAAGTTTCACGTAATTATATACAACGATATCCAGGACCTCACAAAACGCCAATCGGTCGTTACTGTGAACACAGTTTTAGAGTGGAATGCCGATAATCCGAGAATTCGGATACCTACGCAGTTTCACGGGAACGGAATTTTCAAACGCCATCCTTTTTAGCCTGCAAACCTGATTCGTCTGTCTACGATAAGTCTATGCGTATTGCCTTCGACGAAAATTGACCGAAATTGACCGATTGACCGCGTGATTTGTTAGTAGGTAAAACGTCCGTCAGGGCGCAAAGAGTATGTTGGACACGTGGTGTTCCAAATTGGTCAAATATTTTTGTCCCAAATGGGTTTCCTTTAGACACAGACATTAGAAGGTTTTTAAAATGTATAACCTATATGTGGGAACATTTGACTTCAGATTATCATGCTACAATAATAAATGAATTCACATAAATCTATATAACCGTTTTCATCATGGGTACCCAATGATAAACTTTAAGGAGATCATGCGGATAGCGCTGGCCGCGATGTCGCGGATTCGTGAAGAAGTATAGATTGGTGTCCAATCGTAGCCGTTTGTTGTGCGTTGGGTTAGCGATGCAGTGCACTCAACATTCAACAATACTACATGAAGAGATTGTAACGTAGTCAATTAATTTACTTAAATATAACAAAAGATTCAATATAATTCATTGAATTTCTTAAATAGAACTTTGTATTGCGGCACGGTAACACAAACCACTGGCAATCGCAGTAAAATAAACATAACTCACATTCCCACATAACACCCCCGTCATCATCCCCTTATCGATAAAGGTGATGGTGACAAGGAAAACACATAATTTTACTTTTCATAACCTGAGAGATTAATATACAATAAATAAGAGTAAAACATATATCGTGTTATCATTGTGGGTATCTATCACAAATACAGCACAAGGTTTCGAAATAATAAATTTACAGTTTTAAATAAATTTAGTATTTTTTGAAAATAAATTGCTCTATGTGTCAACTAACACAATTGCGTAATTGTTAATATATAACATATTGTACATTTAAACTTTGTTAAATTAATTATACAAACGTACGTATTAACTGTTTACACACGGGAATAACTAAGATTTACGTCATTGAGTTATGTTTGTATGCGATGTTTCGTACTTACGGTCACTCCAAAAGAGTATGAACATAGTTATACACTACAACACAGGAACTTAATATCGGTCTTATCATCATCTAGCTGTTCACGCCGGTTCACCCAATAAAATAAGGACGACATATACATCTATTTGTGAGGTTCCACTGGAGAGCAACGGCACTTTGCAATGCACATCACCACCGTGATATTGCTGTGGAATGAGAACTGGCTAGGCATGAAATTCTCATATAAGTATATAATTTTATCGATATAATGCCAACTTATCCTATTTCAGCTTGTGCTACCAACTGCGATTCCTGTACGGTGGCTGCACAATGTACGACATGCTCGGCTGACTTCACGCTTGTTGGCACTACATGTTCGGGTAAGTGGATGATGTGGGCTTGCGCGATACGGCATAATTATTCATATCAACACCTAATGCGAATTTGTCAAACGGTGCCTGAACAGTACAATAAAATACATGTTAAAATTCAAACATTTACAAAGCCTGTATGTGAATACATTCGTGACACAGTAATGAAATATAGGATTACTGGTGCAAATCGTCTGAGAATTGAACATTATGATGGTACATGTTCGTGCCCGGTTTTGAAACATACATGACCAATTATGCTTACGTACGGATTAACTGTTGTCTACACACATAAAATGGCTAAGACTAATTCAGTGAGTGATTCTTGTATGTGTTTCAGCATGCGCTAGTGATTGCTCTAAGTGCGATGTTAAGGGTCAATTCAAATGTGACTTTGGATATTGCAAGGTCGGGTTTCGTCACAAGGCGGCAGACGATACGTGCGAGGGTAAGTACTTGTTCTTTTCTTTTATAACTGAGGGAGTAAAGTGTAAAGCGCAATCCTGAGGATTTGATACTGCACTATATATAACATTCATGTTAAACCCGATCATCTCCACTGCCAATCCCGCATTCACACCGCAAACTACTACGACTAGGGTTAGAAAGTTGTACTCGCGTACTAAAATATGTTACTAGTAAACACATCTATGTCATTGTCATTCAGCATGCGCTACTGGCTGCTACAACTGCGACATCAACGGCGTGGGCAAGTGTGATCCGGACAGCTGTAAACCCAATTTCCGCTACGAAACCACCGGCACTACTTGTTCAGGTTGGTAGTGTGAATGCAAAATTTCTACTGTGATGATACACATGCATTTAAATCGGCATAAGGACAATGCTATTTTATTACGAATTTTCGTGTAAAAGTAAAGCTACATTCCTTCGCCGTCACATGTCACAATTAATAAATGTTGTGTTTCAGGAACGTTTTTATTTTGGAAGTTTCAAAGCAAATTTGCAAAGCATCTACATATACATAGAAACGTGTAGTAGAATATAGAAAGGTGATAACTCTGTAATGACTTCAAGTACTAGTATCGATTATATGGCAATTGTATGATAAGCCAGGTTAAATCAAGCCTTCATTTTATTGGCTACTGGTATCTAAATTACTACAAAAAAGCAACGCGTCATATTGATCAGGTGTAAGTTTTTATGTACTGTGATTTCATAAATACGAAATGTGCATGCATAATTATTATGTTGTTGAAGAATATAACATCTGGGCTATCAATATTTACCACCAATGTTTTGAAAGAGTTGCCATTGTTTTTTTCGTCATAATATCGTTAACTGGGGTCAATGTAATTAAATCTAATAATACCACAACGGAACTTGGCGTCGCACCTGAACCACGCAGCTAACACCGATAGTCCAGAAGCCGTTAAAGAAAACATCTGCGGTGCTTGCTGTTTACTTACTTACGTGTTCGTACACCGTTTGTTCGTTCCGCTTGTTGTGTGTCCGGATTGTCTACCTTGTTGACATTTAAGAGCACGTTGTACATTTCAGCTTGCGCCACGAACTGTGCCAACTGCGACGCGAATTCGGGTACAAAGTGTGACCCGACCTGTGACGTTGGATACACTTTCAACCCCGCCACACAGCTCTGTGATAGTGAGTTGATGTTTGTATTACTCGCGGTAATAGTAACATATTATTTATGTTTGCTGTACTTCAACAGAAGAACGACTACAAGCCGTAAAGATGGTTACATCTGTTACGTGTTGTGATTGATGGATAATTATGCAACATATTGGAGACGACACAATACTATTTCATACATACAGTCAGTCTGACTCAAGACACATGTTATAGTTATTTGTGTATATATGGCTGTATACAAATGCATATTCATGATTGTGCTGTTTCAGGGTGTGATATCCATTGCTCTATTTGCGACACGAACCGTGCCAACAAATGCGACCCTGAACAGTGCACCAGTGGATATGGGCTTGATGCAAGCAACACGTGTCAACGTAAGGACATGTTGTAACAATCATGTTCTGTCATGGACTGTTTTCTTTGTTGTAGCGTTAAGGATCTCTCGACCACCAGGACTAACGGATACTAAAAACAGTGGAACAAATTATGTTGTTAATAGCAGAACATTGTGAACATCTAAAAACACATATATCAAGCGTAATACTATGATAACAATAATTCAGTCCGTCGGATATATACTCTCTGAGTATTTCTATACGCCAAACGGTACTGTTGTTGGGTGCCGTTTAGAAACTTCTGATATTAATGGATATTTGAAACAACATACGCGGGAATGTGTTATTTGACAATATTTACTAAACAAATTCACCAGAGATACGGTAAATATACTGTATATACAATGTTGTTGGTCTCAGTCTCTTCTGGATGTCTTTCTGATATTTGAAAAAGAACGTAGAGTAGGCATATATGGTATTCAGTAACAACTGCTTCTGCAATTCCGCATGATTTGTTGCATAAGGTTAATACATAAGTTGAGATATCAGTAAGCATTCCTTGTTTGTTCGCTGCAGTGTGTGACGCACATTGTACCGACGGCTGTACCGTTGAAGGAGCCGGCAAATGTCAGTCGTCTTGCGACGCTGGATATTCGTTCGTCAGTGCTACCAAAACGTGTGTCAGTGAGTATTATAATCTCCTTATACATTTTCCCTTAGGGATTATCTTAACACCAAAGTAGAATGTGGGTAATTGTGTCATTGTTATTTAATAAAGCTCTTAATATAACACCGGCGTCGGAACGAAATGAATATTGCTGAATTAAGCCGGATTTCGAACGCCTCTTGTTTCACGCTTTCTTTGGTATCGGAAAACGGGAGAGGTTGATGTGGTGTAATATGTATAGGGCAAAAAACACTTATCGTTTGGTATAGCGTTTTGTTGTATAAGCGCGAACATACGCATTTATGAAGATATTGGTTTACAAAAGTTAATATAACTGGAACTATTCGGAAGCTTTGCACACGTTTCTTTGCCCTGGAAAAATATAAAATAACGTAACGACCAATATCGTAATAAACACTTATTATCTCACATGTTAACAATTCATATTAATATTACATGTGTGTTTTGTATATGTACGATGCGAGATATGCATGCGGGAATAATGTTTGGTGTATTTTATGTAAAGTGTGAAAATATGGAATCCACAAATTATGCTATCATCTGCAGTTGTGTATGTGTTAATCGCGTGCAATTCATTATGTTTGCAAAGGTAGTGGTAATTGTAATGTTCATATAGCATTGAAACGTTGCATTATATTTAATACTGTATAATTTTTAGCAGAGGTCGTGAGTGTCGTATACACATCAACATACAGATTTTAACACGAATCAGATTTTTCGGCGGACGTATGCAACAATTATTGAATTGTTATTCATTATAAACAACTCTGTTTCAGATAATTGAAAACTAAATAACTCTTTGACTTTCACAAATTCCTTTATCTTTAGTTCGATTTATCAAGTTTGGCAAAACGTTTACAAATGTATACGAACATGTCATAATTGTTTTAAATGTTGTATTTTATCAACGATCATTATTTATATTTTAAGTGTAGGAGTTATAATACATCAACTCACAATGTATATGAATTTCATTTTACATAAATATAACTTTAATGGGCTATTGATTTGCCTAACTTATTCAGGTTGATCATAATATTGCATACACGAACATATGTATAGAACTAAAGCAAAAACATAACGTTTATTTCAGAATGTGGCGACCATTGCAGTAGTGGGTGCGCAACAGAAGGTGTAAACAAATGCGACACCGCGTGCGACACTGGATACTGGTTCGACAGTACAAATAAAGTGTGTACCGCCGGTGAGTACATGCCTACACCCCTTACGTCGTGAAACGGTCACCAGGAACTGCTACGCGTATAACTTTATTCGCTAACAATGAATAACATATACATATATGTGTACACACGCACGCACGCACGCACGCACGCACGCACGCAAACACACATGGACGGACGATGCACATAGGGATATACACACACATTTAACACATACACACACGCACACACCACACACACACCCACACACACACATATACATATATATATACACACACACATCACACACACACACACACACACACACACACACACACACACACACACACACACACACACACACACACACAAATTGCTGTTTTCACTTTATTGTGTTTTTGGTGTTTGACATTATATGTAGCATGAGAACATAGCTTCTGCAATTTGATACGGATTCGTTGAATTAAATCAGTACATCATATGTTGAGTTATCAATAAATATTCATTCACACTAAACAATTTGTTTGTTCGCTGCAGCGTGCGACGCCCACTGTACTGACGGGTGTACCGCTGAAGGGGCCAACAAATGTCAGTCGACATGCGACGCTGGATATTCTTTCATCAGTGCTTCCAAAACGTGTGTCAGTGAGTACTATAGACTGCGTTCATGTTTTTGGAATGGAAAATGGTTAAAGTTGTGTGTATTGATTATTATGATACCGTTAATGTAACATCGGCGTTGGAATAAAACTAATATTGGGCGGGGTGGGGGATTGTGTCCGATTTTCAGCGTCACAACACCTCCAATGTCGTACGGTCTTAAGTGTCGGAAGAGAGGAGAGGGTGTAAGATGTTCAGTTCAGGAACACATGACATATGGAATACAGCATTTTGTGCAAGAACAAACGCATTCATAAATACTGATTTACAAAAGGTAACAAAACTGTATATATTTGCAGAAGCTTGGAGTTATAACAAATAACTTTACGTGTCAGCGTGGGTGGCAGTGTCATAATTAACATAATCTAAATGCAAAATATGTTCAAATAAATGAAACGTTTTCCGGCGCACGTCACACAAAATAGCAATGCAATGCCTTTCTAGCCCTCACTACAGCCACATCTTCTTCTTATGGTCAGCTCATCACTCTAGGTTAGCCACATGTTAGTGGCTAGAGTATTGTCAAGTTAGGTTTACAGAGTTGTCCTTCTCTAGAATTAGTCCACTACAGGTTACACATTTACCTCCTGTGTGTGAACTTTTACTTCCCCTGGCATAGACACCAGACAGAAGGGACCACTGGCTTTTAGTGTCTCTTCAGAAAGACACGGGCAATGTGAGGTGAACGAAATTGCCCAAGTTTCGAAACGGCTACATGTGGGATTGAACCACCGTCCCCCGATTGATAGTCCGGCATTCAACTGCGCGACGACCACTCCACATCGCGACCACCGCTCCCCACACACAAACACACACACATAGTCACACATACGCACGCACGCACGCACGCACGCACGCAACGCACGCACGCACGCACGCACGCACACACGCACGCACGCACGCATACACGCACACACATTACACACACACACACACACATATATATATATATATATATATATATATATATATATATATATATATATATATATATATATATATATATATTTGCCACATTGACTATATAGACTATATAGACTACTTTCTCCAATATTTCACGTTACCAGGTGACTTGTAAATGACGTAAAACTATTTGCTGTTTTCTCGGATATCCTCCCAGAAGCAGTGTGATGCTAAGGAAACACATAAAATCCCCCCCAACAAGACTTTTAACCTGTTTCCAAATGAACATGTTTATACACATAATATAGACATAGAACTAAAGCTAAACGATAACGTTTATTTCAGAATGTGGCGACCATTGCAGTAGTGGTTGTGCAACAGAAGGTGTAAACAAATGCGACTCCGCATGCGACACTGGATACTGGTTCGACAGTACAAATAAAGTGTGTACGGCCGGTGAGTATCTCACTAACGTTTCAAACCTTCATCAAGAACTGCTACTCATACAAGTATGCACACCAATTGTGTGTACTAAGCATTTGTTGGTATTATGTTCAAGTTAACTACATTAATTAACTTCATTAATGGGACACACACACATAGGCACACACATACACCCACACAAACACCCACACACCCACCCCCCCACAAACACACATATACTATTACTCATGTAATAGCCCGTGGTTTGTTCACTTACGTTAGTACGTAAGGTGAGTTAACAATACGGATTCTTTCGTATTAACCACGTTGTCTGTTCGCTGCAGCGTGCGACGCCCACTGTACCGACGGGTGTACCGCTGAAGGGGCCGGCAAGTGTCAGTCGACATGCGAAACTGGATACTCGTTTATCGACGCAAGCAAATCATGTATCCGTGAGTACAATAGTCTCCTTACACGTCTTTCTTTAAAGTTGATTTTAAAATTAGGAACATGAAATGTGAGATATTGTCTTTATTGTTTGATGACTCCGTTAATACAATATTGGATGTTCGGTGCGACTTCGCTTGCATTGGCTAGAATATTAGTAGACGGGAGGGGATACTGTTGTTTAAAATGTAAAGTTTAGAAGAAAAAAAATGTCATATGGAGTACAGTAAGCATGAAGAAACGCATTTATAAGTATTGTTTAAATAAAAGATAGCACCCTTCATTACGAGTGGTTGAACTGTTACTCGTAATACGACACAATGTCTCCTAAATGAAAACAAAAATTACTGTTTGAGTTTCACAATATTTTTGTTTTTCCTTTTCCTTTTCTCAGCTTGGCAAAACACTTTACCAATATATAGGAATATGTCATGATTTGTTTGTAAATGTTATAGTTTAGCACCAGTATTATTTAAGCTTTAAATGTTGTATTTTCTGATACATCAAATCATTGTGTACTTGATTTTACGTTAATAAACATGGCTTTAACAGGATATTATTTTGTCTTAATTACTGACGTTCATCGTAACATTTCATTTGCGAAAATTGATAGAACTAAAAGCTAAACGAATTTATTTTCAGAATGTGGCGTTCATTGCAAAGCCAGTAGCGGGTGTGCAACAGAAGGTGTAGACAAATGCGACTCGTCATGCGACACTGGATACTGGTTCGACAGTACAAATAAAGTGTGTACTGCCGGTGAGTACATGCCTACCTCGCTTGAGTGTTGATACCATCACCTGCTACCCGTATAACTATTCACAGCAAATGTGTACGCTGACCAAATTAATTGAAAACCTAATATCAATTTGAAATGTGCATATCTGTTTATGTGAAAATCAAGAGATATGTTTTGTATAATTGATTTTGGACCTCAATATTTTGCAATGTCAACCGTGACGCCATTGTGTATTGTGGTACACTATGATATATACTGCAATACCAGCGGTATTGTGCAGCGGTTGTCATTATTGAATGTGTTTGGTGTTCGGCAGGATCAATATATGACAGTCCGTTATGTGATTTAATTTATTGATTTAAATTAATACTTACATTGAGTTAACAGTTCATTTTATTTCGTATGTTATAAACACGTTGTTTGTTCGCTGCAGCGTGCGACGCCCACTGTACCGACGGGTGTACCGCTGAAGGGGCCGGCAAGTGTCAGTCGACATGCGAAACTGGATACTCGTTTGTCGACGCAAGCAAATCATGTATCAGTGAGTACAATAGTCTCCTTACCCGTCTTTCTTTAGGGTATTTTCAACAGTACGAATGGAAAAGCTCGTCTTCATATTTGGATAACTCAGTTAATATTACACTGGTGTAGTAAATAATTTAATTTAATATTAATATGTATATGAATTTCATGCTTTTAAAACTGATTTTTATGAGGTACAATTTCGTCATACTAGTTCGCGTTAATCGTAGGATGGTATTTATGAAAATAGACATAGAACTAAACTTAAACGATAACGTTTATTTCAGAATGTGGCGACCATTGCAGTAGTGGGTGTGCAACAGAAGGTGTAAACAAATGCGACACCGCGTGCGACACTGGATACTGGTTCGACAGTACAAATAAAGTGTGTACGGCAGGTGAGTGCATGCCTACCTCGCTTACGTCTTGAAACATTCACCATGAACTGCTACATGTATAACTATAACCACGAACCAAGACAAATTCCCACATAAGTGTATTTGGCGATGTCTACAAACTATAGCGTTGCACAAGTACTAAATTGTCTTAGGTAAGAATATTAAAAAAGGAACCATTTTAGCAATCATGTCGTGCACTAGAATATTTTCTTTGTTCTACCGACACGCGGTTTTCCGTCCAAAATGGTAGATTTGCTGAATTTACAGTGTTATATTGCTCCCATCTTCTGGTTGTCTTTCTGATACTTAAAACAAAACGTAGGTTAATTAGATGTGATATTTATTAACGACACTGGAGAAACTATAGCTAATGCAATTACGTGTGAGTTATTGAATTGACAGTACAAACATAGGGTTATCAGTAAATATTCCTTCGTAGTAAACACGTTGTCTGTTCGCTGCAGCGTGCGACGCCCACTGTACCGACGGGTGTACCGCTGAAGGGGCCGGCAAGTGTAAGTCGACATGCG
This sequence comes from Ridgeia piscesae, assembly GCA_025642075.2. Classification (NCBI taxonomy): domain Eukaryota; kingdom Metazoa; phylum Annelida; class Polychaeta; order Sabellida; family Siboglinidae; genus Ridgeia; species Ridgeia piscesae. The sequence continues at coordinate 239,159 of JAODUO010000925.1, read as the reverse complement.
AAACTGGATATTCGTTTATATCCGCGACCAAAACGTGTGCCAGTGAGTATTGCAAACTTCTTACACCTTTTTCATTATATCTTAAAATTAGGAATGGATAATGTCTTATTGTTTGATACGCCGTTAACACCAGCGTCGAAAGGAGATGTATATTGTGGGGGGATTAAGCCGCATCTTCAGCGCAACTCCACCACAAATGTCAAGTTGTCTCGGATCTCAAAAGAAAGGTTGTTGTATAAAATATGCAGTGGAGAAAAATACGCGTCATTTGTGATAGCGTATTTATTGTGTAAGCATTAATAACAACATTAATAAATATTCTCTTACAAATCATAATAGAACTGGAAATATTCAGAAGAATTATAAACGTTTCTTTTGTCTTTGAGTAATATAATACAACATAATTTATCATGGAAGGCGAATGTCGTACTAAACTGAACTGAAATGTAAACTGTGTTGGCACAAATAAGATGATTTTCTGCGTACACCACACAGATGGCGATGTTTCTCTAGTCATCGTGAAAAACACATATAACAGAAGACGTCATTCTTTAATATCATTACTGTCTAGTGTAATTTGTACAATGTATAGTTTCGTAATATATATATATATATATATATATATATATATATATATATATATATATATATATATATATATATTAGAAACTATCACATTGTATAAATTACACTAGACAGTAATTATATTAAAGAATGACGTCTTCTGAATATTTATGTTATGAAAGCATGGCTTTAAAGGGATACTATTTTATCGTACTTATTCAGATAGCATTGCTGACATTATGCAAATAGAATTAAAACTAAAGGAAACCATTTATTTCAGAATGTGGCGACCATTGCAAAACCAGCAGTGGGTGTGCAACAGAAGGTGCGAACAAATGCGACACCGCGTGCGACACTGGATACTGGTTCGACAGTACAAATAAAGTGTGTACCGCCGGTGAGTACATGCCTACCTCACTTACATCTTGACAGCCTCTCCAATAACTGCTACACGTATAACGATGCACACCAGCTGTTGTGTTTGCTGAGCAAGTTAATTGAAGAACTAATATCTCCGTGAAGTGTAGGTATATCATATCAGTGTGCAAACCAAGATGAATCCCCATACAGGTATAAGCACGCACATGTTTTATACCCTGAATGTCAACTGAGGGACATTGTTTATTAATGACATAAGTAGTATGCTGCAATAACAGCAGTAGAGCTTTTTCTTAGTAAACCATTACTAAAGAGGTTTCATATTGAGCAGCATATTACTATCTGAATGTATATTGTTCTAAACATATGCTGTTTATTAGTCATTTTGTTTACACGTATAATTAATGTTTACACGTATAAGTTCTGCTAAATTGCGTTTAATGGGTAACGAAAATGCATTTCCTCCTCGACTTAATAAAAAACATAATTAAAAACATAATCAAAACATGAGGGGGCTATTCGATATACATACATAAATTTATCATAAATAGCACGAATAGTTGACCAACTGAAAGTGTCACTCGCGAAATTATAACCATCACATCCGTCATTAGTCGGTGATTCCGGGTAACAAAACAAACATCTTCGCTTGAAATAACTACGAAAAGAATATTGTAATTGAAATTACACAACTACATGATAGTAGGTAGCTTACATCAGTATGCATTTGCGGATCTCAGAAACATTGCTATCAAACATTCTCTCGCATTACATGATCAAATCAATATTAGTAATCCGTAATATAGTTATTCCACAGTATGACTATTTTTGGTTTGTTCGCTACAGCGTGTGACGCCCACTGTACTGACGGTTGTACCGCTGAAGGGGCCGGCAAGTGTCAGTCGACATGCGCTACTGATTACGGTTTCGACAGTACAAACAAAGTGTGTCTCGGTGAGCATGTTTCTTTCTCACGGTAGCGGGATGAACGTAAACGTTGATTCTTATGTAGTTTCAGTTCATACCAGAAGTTTTATGTACACGAAATAAGTAATATTATGTTATTCGCTGTTGTCAGTTTCGTTTGTAATTAAATAGCAACCAGAACTGATGCCTGTTACGCTAAAATGTTGTGCGTAATAAGGATTTTTTTAAATCAGTGAAACTGACTCGATAATAACGATTTGGCCTAAGCTGTACCATCTTTTCTGAATTAGTCCTACGTCGATGTTGGTCAATGAATGGGATTAAAAACAGGCAGTCAATCAATCTTCACGGGAAATGTGACATGGCGATGTTTACGAGACATCTATGCAGAGTTACACGCTTGTATTAGCGGCATATATACGACATATTTAGAATTAACGCAAAACACTGTACAAACCTGTTCTTAATATTCAACTCGTGTCAATCTAGCAATGCATAACAACCCTCTGTGATGTATACAGTACAGTTTCAATGCGTTTAGCCACGCACTAACAGTGAGTCTTCAACTGACGTCTTTCGGTGATTCCATAGTCGCAAACATTCTAGTTAAAAACAAATTTTGTTCCAATACTGTTTAACAAAATGACATGAAATTGTATCTTGTAATTCATTACCACAAACAGCACATAGTAACACCGCATAGTTAATTACGGATGTCTACATTTGTAAAATCATGCCTGTAACTGACACAAGACATTATCGACGCACATGTCATACTTATCTGAATTCTCGTTTTCGAAAATACTTTAAGATGTCATATCCCTTACATGAGTCAAACGAGTTATTGTGTATTGATTTTTAAGTTAGCGTGCAAAATCATAACGTATTGATTGTGAATTATACAAATGAATAGATGAAGAGAAAATACGTTATTGTGAAGAGAAAAGGGTAATTGACTGGATTGTTTAACAGAAAATAGAAAGATAGAAAATAGCTTTGCATGCTTTGGTAGATAAATAAACTACGTTATGTGAAGTGACATACAATATTGATAAACTCTCAAGGCATTGCGTGAAAATTGTTCAGAGAATTTATATCGACGGTTGTTGTATAACTGTTTTCCATTTGTAACGTACGACATCACTGGGTAATATGGGCCGCCGTGGCAAACTGGCGAGTACTGATACGAACATGGACGCTGAACACAGGTACTATAACAACAAAATACACATATTGTTGTATGGCGCCACCAATGTGTCCAGTTTGGCTATAACGTGGCATTGTTTTTGTCATTTAGCGTGTGATTCCCATTGTCTCAGTCAATGTACGACGGATGGTGGCGGGAAATGTGACACGCTCTGCGCCGAAGGATACGCACGTGACCCCACCAGTAAAACTTGTGTCAGTGAGTAGAATCTCCTCATTTTGTCCACAGTATAGTACTGGTTCATATTCTACACACACAAATACACACACACACACACACACACACACACACACACACACACACACACACACACACACACACACACACACACACACACACACACACACACACACACACACACACACACACACACACACACACACAACACACACACACACACATACACACACACACACACACACAGACGCACGCACGCACCAGCATGCACGCACGCCGCTCGCTCGCTCACTCACTCACTCACTCACTCACACTCATACACACCACACAAATACGTATAATATTATATATTTCACTTAACCCCTATGCATTCTCTATTGCATTTCAGAGTGCACTGACAACTGTAAAAACTGTGACAACGCCTTGCTTGGAAAATGTGACCCAGGCCGCTGCAATATTGGCTACAGATTCAAACCTGAAGACCAAACATGTGAACGTAAGTATAACAGCAATACATTGTTATCCATGATCTTAGTAAGTGAAATAGTTATTTAATGTTAGTTTGAAATAATTCAGTGTGTTATAGGTTACCGTATATTGTGTTTCGCTGATGTTGTAGAACATTGTCGTAACAGGTCCTCCTGGCCAGTTCCATTTCTTCTTGTTTAGTTCTTATTCAGGTACCCAGGTAAGTGGCCACGCTGTTCTCTAGCTTCCACGTGGTGACCATTCCTGTCCAAAGTATTACATAGTTTAAATATGTTGTAATAAAGTAAAAAAAAGTAAAAATAGTATTGCCATTGTCTTTCAGAATGTGGCACCCACTGCCTGCGATGCGACGAGAACGGAGCAGGATTGTGTGACACGGACCGATGTGAATCCGGCTACCGTTTGTCAACTGCAAAGACATGCGAAGGTAAGCTGAGGAACGTGACGAGTAGATGGTGTCGGTAAGTAACATGTGACTGCGAAGGTTAGTTGTCGCTCGGAAAGAGTACATTGTATCGGTATACCGCGTGTGTGTGAAGGTCACTTGACGCATATGACAAGTAGATTGTAAAGTTACGTAAACCACATTCTCTTTTAACATAACGCTCGCCCTACCACCAATGATCAAGTACAATTCCAATTAGAGATTCCTGACGTCAAGTACAAGGACAGGTCAAAGTACATTTTAGTCATAATTATGAATATATTTCTTCACGTTGTAATTATTAGCTATACTATTAATTGTAGGATGGACATTAATTGTCATGCAGCACACGTGCAAAACAGTAGAGGTGTATTATCTTGTATTCTAAATGTTCACGATGTGCCTATGAAATGTATTTGAAATATACGTGGTATTTTCCAAGTGCAAATTACCAAGTACAAGAATTAAAACATTGAAAATCCCTATTACAGGTCCAAGTAGGTAGACATTCGGAAAATACAACAATTACCTTATCCAATAATTCTCACTGTTAATATATGTTTAAACTTTGAAGCATTTCACGTCGCCGTAAATGCTTGCACCACTGTTGTTTGGTGTTTTCAGCGTGCAGTTCTAACTGTCACACTTGTGATATAAACGGCGCGAACAAATGTGATCCAACTCACTGCACGTCTGGCTGGAGGTACAATGCGTTGACGAAACTGTGCGAGCGTAAGTAGTTTCCTTTAAAAAAAATTCCTTTCTTTCCCTTGTACATGTACATGTACATGTACATGTACATGTACATGTACATGTACATGTACATGTACATGTACATGTACATGTACATGTACATGTACATGTACATGTACATGTACATGTACATGTACATGTACATGTACATTTGCGTCCCATGAGCTGTTGATGATTGTACTGTATAACATAGCTATATAATAACCATATGTCGTACCTGTTCTTAGCAAATATATACAATTATATTATATACTAATACGTATAATTCAGTATATATATATATATATATATATATATATATATATATATATATATATTACTGATCTGATTCAGTATATGCTAAATAATGTACACAACGTAATGTACACATATTATTCTTCGTGATATCTTATTATAACACTGGCCATCACAAAACATTTTAATGTTATAATATGTCTACAATATCAACAACAAGTAAATATCGTCGTATAAGTCTTTTTTTGTATTGCGGGCAGCCCCCTAATTAACGATGTGTTGCCTTTTGGAATTGTTAATCTAATCTCGTTCGGTTTCAGAATGCGATGTACACTGTCTGAACTGTGAATTAACCGGCATCACCAAATGTGACAGTGGAAAATGTGCTCTTGGTTGGAAGTCCAAAGCAGCTGATGACACATGTGAACGTAGGTTTTTTTTTAGACGGGGTGGATGTAGCAAATAAATGGTTGAAAGAATATTATTAGTATTCCGTAATTAATATCTGGTGTGTATTCAGGCAACTACTATCCTGACTTAAACATGCATCAAGACATTCTAATAATAACACTCTCTGCGGTGGTAAACTTTTGTGGGTGAAGGAGAATCTGTTAGTTATGTTCGTTATTTGTAAAGCGCTATACGTTTCACTGTCGGTCGGGTTTATTACACAGAATGCGATGCGAACTGCAACGTATGTAATACGAACGGAGCCGGTAAATGTGATCCAGGCCAGTGTAAGGACAACTACTTCTACTCAGCAGCTGACCAGTTGTGCAGTAAGTATCCTGGTACAAATAATGCAATGTGTTGAGAATAAACTTGTGATTATCAGTAATCAAACATATCAACTTTCATTCAAATGCAAGATAGTCACTGGTGTGCATTTCCACTCGCACGTTTCTAAGTACACATGCCTAAGTATATACAAGATTTAACACAGTTTGAAGGAGGTAACTATGAAAGTCATGTACATTGACTCTCGCAGTCTCTAAAACTGTACATTTATTAGCTTGTACGTTTCCCGAGTAGTAACTTAACCAATCTGTGTATATATGTCTGCTGCTCTCTGGACTTTGTCAACGCAATTCAAAAGTAAATAATTATGACACATCGTAATATATGCATGAATTATGTCGTCAATTTGTTTGAGATGTAAGCAAGGCATACACATGAACATATAACAACAATATGTTATTACTTCTTATACAGAGACCGACTGTAGTGGCACGCATCTCAAGTCAGATGGCACCACTTGTGCATGTGAGTATCTTGTCCCGTTTTCTTGCACATTAATTAAGATATGTTGAAAGATACATACTCGATAATTAAGAGAAGTTGAAAGACTCGTGCCTTGTTGAAGTTATATCCTTTTTCGTCAACTCATGGGTCACATATTTCGGGTTGCTACCGTGTTGTTTACGATGAATGTTATGTTGCGACTCTCCTTTTTCCTGCAGCGACCGAAACTGGATGTCTAGTAACGATGCTAACAGAGACTAGTGGATCGACAACGTACTGCCCCGAAGGCTTTTGCGCAGTCGGTTACGTGTGGTCCAGCAGCAATACCGGGACATGCACAGGTTAGCGCAAAACAAGTCAGTTCATTCTATCGTATGCATGCATGCATTCATACATACCTACACGCACGCACGCACGCACGCACGCACGCACGCACGCACGCACGCACGCACGCACGCACGCACGCACGCACGCACGCACGCACGCACGCACGCACGCACGCACGCACCACACACACACACACACACACACACACACACACACACACACACACACACACACATCTACGTGCAGTTTGTTATGATCTTAGCCGCAGTGTTTATGATTGTATATTTGTGTTGTGATTTATTAATGTAACAATGCGATCATAAATAGGTACAAGTTCAATTTCGTTACTGTGACACTACCACGCAATTGATTCGTTATTTTCTCTTGTAATCAAATCATGTTTACAAGATGTTATAGAATCAAGAAGCGTTTCACATAACAACGTTTGTTATAAAGTTGCTGCCATTCATTGATTTAATGACGTCGGGTTTTTCGAAGTGATGGTGATGTTGTGTTCATAGTGTGTTGATCACGTACGATGCGTTCATTTCAGTGTGTCCTAATAACTGTGAGTCGTGTTATTTGGACGTGGCTACGCCAAAGTGTCTTATGAGCGGCTGTAAGCATGGCTACGCCCGCAAGTCCGACGGCACATGTGCTGGTGAGTGCCGATCACACAAATGGGGCAAATGGGACATAATAATTATAACTTCAATAGATTCCCTGTGCGACTTTTCTGTAATTACATAGGGGTATATCTCTGTGGTTTCTCACGCTGTGTAAGTTCGTTCACCAAACGTTGCTTCAGTTTTCAAACAACGGTGGATGTTTAGGTAAGAATATTCTATGATCAGTAAATGTAATGTGGCTGAATGGTTTCTGATATAATTATATATATATATATATATATATATATATATATATATATATATATATATATATATATATATATATATATATATATATATATATATATATATATATATATATATATATATTATGATATATATATATATATATATATATATATATATATATATATATATATATATATATATATATATATATACCCTATGGGAAATAAACGTCATTATTATGCATACGTGCACAAGAGCATACGTGACAGCGGTAACAAATTGGAGCTGAGGCTAAGAATAATTTATTGTTGCCCGAAGGCGACTATGCCAGGGAAATAGAACATTCCACACTGGGAAAATGGAACACCATGGAACACACTATCAGTCTTATTACTTTCCCAGAAGACATGTAGCACCTGGACGAACTAAGTATAAATAAATACATCAACATATTTATCATGCAAGTATATAACTACTAGTAATCTAAACATGTTTTTTTATGTTTCCGTCTGCAGTCTGTCCAACTGGCTGTACAGAGTGCGAGGAAAGCAGCGGCAATATCGTGTGTGTCGACAACAAATGCTCGTCCAGTCATGTTCAAGTGGAGGCCAACGACTGCATTGGTCAGTGACGACGTTTCGCAATTAGCATCTACGCATTATTGTTTGATAAAACGTCTTACACAGACGCTCTGTCCATTAAACAAGTTATCATAGTACGTCCAAGATATGTCCAAGGACGTATCCATCTCATATGTTCGTGGATGATGGCAGATATACTTTGAGAAATTTCAACCTCACTTAAAAAGTGTTCTCAAGCACACACGCACGCACACGAACACGAATTAACTGTGACGTTAGCTAAAAATGTCTGCGTCGTTTGTGTTTCAGCGTGTCTCAACGGCTGTAGTCGATGTGCCTTCAGCAGCTCGTCCAATCAAGTGATCTGCTCCGCAGGAATGTGTCTAGCACAATACACGCAGCTGTCGAACTCCGTCTGTTCGCGTAAGTACACCGATGTTACCGTGTGTTTAGCCTAGCTTTAACAAGATTTACATAAGATTGTTAACCAGACAAGAGAGCAAGTGAACAAGAAAGTGTTTGGCGTAACGACTGGCCTACGCCTACTTATTTATATATATATATATATATATATATATATATATATATATATATATATATATATATATATATATATATATATATATATATATATTTATCCGTATATATATATATATATATATATATATATATATATATATATATATATATATATATATATATATATATATATTATGGGATATGAGATACATGCATTGAACTGTGTGCGAAACTTGGGCGCTTATTTTGATAAATACATGACTATGGAACAACATGTCAAGTCCAAATGTCGGGCTAATTATGCACAACTGTATAACATCGGAAAAGTGAGAAAATATCTTGATCACCAGAGTGCAGAGAAACTGATACATCTCTTGTCCACAGCCATATTGATTACTGTAATGCTTTCCTGATCGGCTTACCCAAATACCTTATACAGAAATTGCAAATGGTTCAAAACACCGCAGTCAGATTGTTGTGTAGAATCAGCAAGTATGACCATATCACTTCAACACTGAAGTCACTTCACTTCTTGCCAGTGGAATTTCGCATTAAATACAATATATGTCTGCTGACGTTTAATTCTTTACATGGCCATGGAACAGAGTACATATTTGAAATGCTGATTCCTATAATCATCCATTATGGATTAAGATCACAGGATGACTTAACACTTGTTGTGCCCAGAACAAAGAGGAAAACTCTGGGAGATCGGACATTTAGAGTGGCTGCCCCAAAATTGTGGAACTCATTACCCAAAGATGTGCGCAGCTGCAACGACGTTGGCGTTTTTAAGAGTAAATTAAAGACTCACTATTTTGGTGTAGCCTGCAACTAACTTACTTATGGTTGCACAGTTTATTAGTTTTACAATTGTTAGATAACTACTTAGTCTACGTCGGATGTTTGTACAAAACAAATTATTTAAATTGTTATTATTTATTTAATATTATCATTTTTAATTACTTACTTTTATTAATTAAACAATGTATTTATATATTTATTTAGCTAATTTATTTTACTATTTATATTATATCAATATATGTGTATTACGACATAGATTGAAATATGTAATGAATAATTCTTGACTATTTGTCGATACTCAATCCGGAACAGTTGAACAGTAACCCTGTTGAGAATATAACACAACTGGTTCTTCTTCAGGCTGCCCGGCGTATTGCGATGTGTGTCAGTACAGCGAGACAGATGCAACAAGCACCTGCACCACTGACAAATGCACCAGTCTCTACATACAGAAACTTGACAAATCTTGCACCGGTGAGGTTTCGGGTTTTGTTGAGTTGTTGGTTAAGCTACTGTGTTGTTACCATGTTGGTGTACCTAATAAAGGGAAACAGTAACTGTCACGAGGCTTGCGTTGGTGATTACATATAACTTCACAAATTCCACTGGTTATGTAATCTGGCGTACCGGAAGCATTACAACAGTTTTTGCTTCACTCTGTTTCAGATTGCCCGTCGAATTGCCTCGAGTGCACATACACTGGAACCCAAGCGAAATGCAAAGACATGAAATGTGCCGATGGGTACGGCCAGAATCCAGTGGATAACACCTGTGTCGGTATGGCGCAATATCCATTCAATGTGGCTAAATAGCGTTGATGTAACATTACGTGTAATTAAGACGTGTGGGCATGGTAGTATGCTTGTACCACCGTGGTCTGATTCAACATGTAGCATATCAATAACACATACAATTATACACTCACACCACACACACACACACACACACACACACACACACACGCCGCACGCACACCACACACACACACACACACACAACACCACACACACACACACACACACACACACACACACACACACACACACACACACACACACACACACACACACAAATTCATGCTTTGACCAATTTATGATTTTTCAAACTTTGACCTAGGTTTGAAATACACTGTACTTACGTACTTATGTTGACATTTCCTTAGTTTGCCCGTCTGGATGTGCCACTTGTGGATATGAGACATCCTCGTCAGCCAGTCCCAAATGTCTGCTCGGCGGTTGCGGACAAGGCTACTTCCAACTCACAAACTTGGATTGCAGAGGTATGGTATGCCTGATTGAATGTTGATAGTTCCGTTCTCGTGAGACATATCTATTAATCCAAATTATAGGTAAACACTTTTCAGCACTAATTTAATTTGTCATGTGTACTTGCAATATCGATGTAGTACAGAAATAAATGTGTGTGTGTGTGTGTGTGTGTGTGTGTGTGTGTGTGTGTGTGTGTGTGTGTTTGTGTGGGCGCGCGGTTTCGTGCATGCGCAGATATAAAATTATGCGTTGTGCGTTCGTGGACCATTAACTCTATTGTCATTATGTTATTGCAGCTTGCCCGTCCAACTGCAAGAACTGTATCACGGACTCACTTGGAAACAATGGGAAATGTTTGGACCAGCAGTGCGACACCAAATACGGACTGAAGGCCACCGACAGACTCTGCTACAGTAAGCCACATAAGCTCAATTGTCTATGTTGAATTACTGCAAAATGGTATATGATAGAATCAGTCGGTGCATGGAACTAAACTACTACGATGGAAGAAGTCCCTATGCATTTATATGTGTTGAACTAATATCTGATTGAAAACAATATAAGTATAGGAAGATTCCTCAAATGAAAATGTCTGAAAATGTATGAGCAACGTTTGAGTAGACATATCTTCCTTAACCAAAGAAGGGAAAACACGACCCGATTTAGACCAACATGCTAACTAACAAACAAAACATTATTTGGGAATGCAGAAAATTCACAAACGTGAAACTAATAAGACGCCTCTAACTATTTGGACACTGCAAGAGTCAGAATCTTGTGGATATCCACTTGTGGCTATAACAGTAACAGAGCAAACCAAATAAAAGCATGTGCTAATGTGCTATAAACTGATGCTGAAGCAGCTGACTTTCCAACCCTAATGCATAATGGATGCATCTGGAAAAGTGCAGCCTTAACTGATAACTGCCGACGGTGAAAATTATCGATTTTGTGGTATTACAATATTGAGTAATGATGAGACATGTGGAAAACTAATCTGCAGCGCCACATAGTTTATTGTTCGCCTGCGGTGACTTTCACCGCCGTGGGCTACTTTCATGTTTTATAAGTGTCTCACTTCTCTCGGACAGCATATATTGAAATAACATGACCACTGTATCTAATCCACTGGATCACTGCGACGAAAAGCGCCGGAAGACACGACATTACTATGATAGAGATGGTCTATTACACAATATCGATGAATCGCGAAAGAGAAACTGTTCTCAGAAAATTCACAGAACAAGTTCGAAATCCCCGTATGCAGCAACTCTAGCCGCTGTTACTTGTATCGTAATATGCATTATGTTGACAATAAATTATAGATTTTCTTTACATAATCTATTATGGTAGGACAAAGATTCCGCAACTGCATTGCACTGGGTTTTTCAGGTTGTGGTACTGGATGTAACCAGTGTGACATTTCATCGACTGGCACCGCCACCTGTCGGAGCTGTGACGCATCATATGTCTTGGAAAACAACCAATGCAAAGGTACCATTGCTATATCTACATTTATGTGCTGACCATGACGTATATATTTATGTGACAGTAGATAAGACAACGGGCAAACCTGTTGGCAACGTCTTCAATACAGCCTTTCAAAGCGATGTGAAATAATGTCAAAATAATGTAAGTTAAAAATAATACAGTGATTTGCAGTTAACTTTCAAGAGGAATAAATGTGTGATAAAGCTGCGAGACAGATATTTAGCTAATATCAAATTTATCTCGCTCTATTTATATAAATAATTATGTACATCTTGTTTTCTCGTATGACTAACAAGCTGTCGTCGATACAACGGTGCATTTTCATCAACGGCCGTGTTCGACCACAAGTTAAAATTAATGTTGAACATTGTTGATGATATTATTGAAACATGATTGTTGGCTGGTCGTAAAACCAACCATTTTTGTTGACAGAATGCCCACCAAACTGTCTGCAGTGCGTGTGGTCAACTGATAAGACCATCTGTAACATTGGACAATGTAAATCTGGCTACACACAGACATCGGATGATGTGAAGTCCTGCTTAGGTAAGTGAATCAGAACAAATCGATACATTTTGCGTTTTAAGCGGTATAACACATTTCGTCGTTATTTTATTTATGTAGGCTTACACTGTGGACAATACATGAGGCAGGATTATGTTTAATACAATTTAGCGTTACCTAGGAAATTGTAATTGACCTCTGTATGCATATAAAGTAAAACAGGACTGTTCTACATATTTAATGTTTACCATACATGAGACATGGGGTGGTTTCAGAGTGTCCCAATAAGTGTACAACATGCACGTACAACCCAACTACAAGCGTGGCCGAGTGTTCAGCATGCGTCGCTGGATCAACCGTCAATAGTGTTGACAAGACGTGCGGAGGTGAGTTTAAAATTAAGAAGCATTATTGTATCCCTTTACATGTATGGATGAACATATTTGAGTTCGCTTCATATATATAATCCACATATGTTTACTCACTTAGAGTGTTCGCTATATAACACAAGTTCTTCGGAATAAAAAATGATCTGTCTACAAAGATAAAGTTCTCACTATAGATTCGACTCACGTGACTTCCGTTCCTTTGCATCACTTATATGCGCATAGCACCAGTACTCCATATACGCATTTCGAATTATATACAAGCATGTATTTCTCTCTAGCAGAACAACATGTATCTTTGCAAAATAATATTTCACTTTTCACAGAGGTATACCTGTTCTTTGCACCTTTCCATTAATTCATAGCATAACACTCAGTTGATACTACGAATAGTTAATACGTAACTGAAATATGCCTAGAAATTCTGGCTCATCGCGTCTCTGATCTCACGTCCCCGATACGACGGAGTAGGCAGTTTGAAAGTCTACTATTATCCATAATTCTACCTACGTCTAAGTAATTATGGATTCGACTTAACACCGTACTATTAACCGTACATGCCCTAATAAACGCACACAACATTTGTACCACCTGACACACAGGCAGTTATCTCCAAAACCAATATGTTCTGTTGATTATATATTGATCGATTGTTTTCTACCGATGCTAGGTATACTATACTCGACGCTCAACGACGACAGAAAATCAAACATTCCATCTACCTTTTCAACTAGTTTTAATAGCTAATAGCTCATATGTGGATGTATAAGTCGATTGCCGATGACGCCTGTTGAGATGGGTAAATTATATATGTACATGGCAAAATAATGTGACTGAATAGTTATAAGAACGCATTTATTTTAACAAGTATTCGCGTCTCAAGTTATTTGAAACATATTCTACGCTTAAGTTAACGAATACGATATTAGAAAAGGTTTCATTTATAGTTATATACAGTTATACTTTTCTATATAGTTTTATTAATATATATTAATATAATTGTCGCCAATTGCTTTTCGTGTTAAAACAAATGTCTAAAACTCCAATGCTTTTTACAAAGAGTATTTACTGTTAAAGTACCGATATACCCATACCACAACAAATCACAATTTCTCTCAAAGGGAACATTATGTGTCACTTTGGACCTCAAACAATCAATCATATACTAATATCGTCATTATGGCACATTGAAATGGTATTCTTTTACAACGCTTGCACATACATTTTGGGATTTATGGGACAGCCCTTCGGTGATCCAGTTCGTATTTGTCTGACCGATATCAAAGAATTAACATATCTGGTTCACGTCTGCTCCAACATATTCCATAATAATAATCAAGTTTATTTATTGTGGCAGCCTAAGCGGCTGAAAAGTACAATAATAACATTACAACTGGTAAAACAAAGAAGTAATGTATATTAATAAAAAAAATATATAAAATTATAACTATAATTTTATTATAAGTATTAATGAAACTGGTTCTAATTAGAATATCTGGTTAAATAAAAAAAGGATAATAAAACTGTAAATGGCATATAATCTGAACATATAAAATTATGACTAATTAAATTGTCAGATAAACAATATAAAACATTTACTAAACTATATTATTAAAATTATAAACGGAATACAGAAACTGGATAAGAGAAATTATAACTAATTAAAATATCTAAATAGCATAAAATAGATCAATTGAATAAATAGCTAAACAATTTCACAGTCCATTGCAAGTGGCATTCGTATGTATGGATAGGAATATCCGGTCCAGTTGGAGTTCCATAACGATGTGTCCTTGGTCATATTCTTTTTAGCTTATACACTACACCACTCAGTCGAGTCATTACTAATCATAACATTAATCACCACTTATATGCTGACGAACACAAGTTTATATATCAATTTAACCAATGGATACACGTATATCAATGTGACTGCCTCACCATCATTGTGTTGTGGATGGAATCAAGTAATTTGAAGCTTAATGCCGATACAACTGATCTAATTATTACAAAACAACTAAGACACAAGGTTGTCGACTATTTTCTAATTAAGCTACTTGGTAATGAAATATCGTCATCAGATACCGTTCGGAAATTTACCTGTTGCCTTTGACAATGATTTCTGTATTCACCAGTACATTTCACAAGTATGCAAATCATGTTTCTATCATATTGATGATTTCCGTCGAATCCAGCGTCATTTGTCTCTATCAACTGCTAAAATTGTTAAAAAAATTATAGTAGTTATAATAATGTTAATAATAATGTTAATAATAGACTCGACTCTTGTAACTCCAATGTGTACGTAATTGATTAGCACTCGTGGTAGTTAAACCCCCCGTTTCTCCTCATCACCACCCGTACTTCAGCAGTTGCACTGGCTTCCAGGTTAATATCGAATTCTATTTAAATTGGCTACTGTTAGATATCGTACTCTTTATACTCAACAACCGACACACTTAGTTAATCTGCTACATTTTTATCATATCCCGAAGACCCTTAAACCGTCCGTTTCCAAACAACGTTTTGTTCCAAACAACTAATCTCAAAATCAACTCCATAGTACAATTAAATCTTCTGAAACCATAGCCACCTTTCGCAAACATTCAAAACACTTGAAACTGCTTTTCCACCTTGAAATCTTCGGCGGTTCCATGCTCCAGTAACGATTCTTGCCTGTCCCCGTTTATAATTATGCCAAATGATTTTGTTTGTTGCGCCTATGAACTTAAATGTTAAGCGATATACGCGCTATAGAACTGATACAATTGCGTTAATTACTGACGTAATTTATGTATTTATTGTCATTGAGTCTTAATAATGTATATTTGAATTATGTTGGAATAGTTACGTGTGGCATAATATCAGCACTATGTTCGTTGCAGACTGTGCCAGTAACTGTATCACTTGTGCTGCGACTGATCCGGGCAAATGCGATACGTGTAAAACTGGCTATCGACTGAAGGCAGACAAGACGTGCGAAGGTAATTTGATTGAGTAATGGTCTCAGTAGACACTCTATTTTCTGTGTATTTATCAGCATCTTACAATCTCTGTTGGAGCTTCACACCACCTGTGGAGTTGTGGTAATTCAGTGCACAAGTTACACTTTAAACCGTGTTACATCTTATGTACTCTTCAAGTTACCAAATGGTTTTATTTAAAGAGGGTGGTAAGTAGCATGTAGCATAAATCGTGTGTGTGGAATAAGTCTGGAAAAGGCGCACCTGATGGGATGACCAAGAGATGTTATCGGCCTGTAGGGGAAGAAAGGAAATTACCAATAGCAACACTCGAGATAAGCTACCCAGCTTTGCATGAATGAGTAGGGGGACATTTCCAGATAAAACGCCGTCTATGCCAACAATAAAGATATATATTCAACCTTAGGGAGCGCTTCCATTTCTTTGTGCACTGCAATGTGAATTGTTGCAAACACACTTGTTGCAGGGTTACGCATTCGCGATGATCAATAGTCAGTAATGTAAAAACTACCCAATATGTCTGCGTCAGCAAACACCCAGCGACATGTGTTGATGGTCTCATTATACGTACGACCCTGTAGACAAAATACATTAAATTGCAAGTCTCGAACTTATTTTCGTTTCTGGTCCGTTTTCAGCGATACTTAACAAGACCACACACAACTGGTCCCCACCTCGTTGTAACGAGACCACACACAACTGGTCCCTACCTCGTTGTAACGAGACCACACACAACTGGTCCCTACCTCGTTGTAACGAGACCACACACACCTGGTCCCTACCTCGTTGTAACGAGACCACACACAACTGGTCCCCACATCGTTGTAACGAGACCACACACACCTGGTCCCTACCTCGTTGTAATGAGACCACACACAACTGGTCCCTACCTCGTTGTAACGAGACCACACACAACTGGTCCCCACCTCGTTGTAACGAGACCACACACACCTGGTCCCTACCTCGTTGTAACGAGACCACACACAACTGGTCCCTACCTCGTTGTAACGAGACCACACACACCTGGTCCCTACCTCGTTGTAACGAGACCACACACAACTGGTCCCCACATCGTTGTAACGAGACCACACACACCTGGTCCCTACCTCGTTGTAACGAGACCACACACAACTGGTCCCTACCTCGTTGTAACGAGACCACACACAACTGGTCCCTACCTCGTTGTAACGAGACCACACACAACTGGTCCCTACCTCGTTGTAACGAGACCACACACACCTGGTCCCTACCTCGTTGTTACGAGACCACACACAACTGGTCCCCACCTCGTTGTAACGAGACCACACACACCTGGTCCCTACCTCGTTGTAACGAGACCACACACACCTGGTCCCAACCTCGTTGTAACGAGACCACACACACCTGGTCCCCACATCGTTGTCCGTGAGCGTATTCAAAGTCACAATTTCTGCAGTCCGCAAACAATGTGAAAGTAATAACTTATCTGCATAATAATAGCAGCGTAGGACTAATTCTCAAACAACTCTTCGACATAAAAAAGCAAAATGATTGTGGTCATATTATAGTAAGAAGGCAGGCTGCCAAATAAAACACACATACATACACATATACTGACACATACATACGCACACATATACACATACATACATACCCACCCACCCACCCACCCCACCCACCCACCCACCCACCCACCCACCCACCCATCTAACTACATACATTTTTTTACAACGTTTTCACTAGTGATATTTATCCTTTACAGCCTGTGACCCCAACTGCAACAGCTGCGCCTCCAGCGGAGCCGGGAAGTGTGACTCAGGACAATGTCACAGCAGCTACGCACTGGATGCTACTGAGAAGACGTGTGGAGGTAGGGGATACGGTATAATGTAGTTGTAAGACGTATGGAGGTAGGGGATACGGTATAATGTAGTTGTAAGACGTATGGAGGTAGGGGATACGGTATAATGTAGTTGTAAGACGTATGGAGGTAGGGGATACGGTATAATGTAGTTGTAAGACGTATGGAGGTAGGGGATACGGTATAATAGTAAATTTGGGGGGTTTTTTCAAGGGGGGGAACGCTTTTTTCGATGGAGGTAGGGGATACGGTATAATGTAGTTGTAAGACGTATGGAGGTAGGGGATACGGTATAATGTAGTTGTAAGACGTATGGAGGTAGGGGATACGGTATAATATATTGCCAAGCGCCTCGAACAATTGTCAATCTAGTGGCGTAACATATTAAATATAATTATTACACTGTCTAGCTCAAAGTTGCATTGGACGTACAGTATGAAACTACCATCTAAGTTATATTTTTGAAAATGTATACGTACACCATGACACACATATTTATTTGGTCATATTTGCTACCATACATGTCATTTTATTGATTCAATATATTCTGCATTTGCAAAAATACCATTCGCCAGGTCCGACCAATTGAATTATGCATGTGTGACACATGGATCTAATTGTTTGACGTTTTGCGCCGTGTTATACACATACATTATATTGACCTTAGGGGCCGGCCAAGAGAGAGTAGCTTGTCAGGGCACAATCCCCCAATTGTTAAATCACAACAGTCTATTTGGGAAGCACGTGCACCCAGGTCCAACCGATAGTGTTGAATAATAATTTGAAAAAGTAGAATTTGTTAGTATTCGGCCCAAACATCTCAAATGATACATACAATACATCTATGTCAAACATACAAAATAATACAAATTTATTGAAAACATGGTATACTCTATGATAAATAAAAAAACTAGGGTCAGAAGAGCCCTCTAAGATGGTAGTAGACGCTATCGACACCTATGTTGAGGAAACTTAGTTATTTTGTGTGGGACTAGTTGATTCACTAGCAGGACACTCTTAGGATGCAACTCTAAGGTTTGTGACCCAATAAAATGACAAAACTGTGAATGGATTATCAGTTTGCTATGTTAATCTATAGGTCTACGATGACAATGCAATATTCAGACACACAACATGTTGTGTTTGCGATGATAACACTTCCTTACAAGTGCAAAATGTGTTGTAGCCTGTGACTCGAACTGCCAACTCTGTAATACAAACGGAGCTGGAAAGTGCGACTCGGGAATGTGCGACAGCCGGTTTGCCTACTCCAGCTCAACAAAGACTTGCGTCGGTTAGTGATGTCCTGTCGTAGTTCATCATAGACACTTTCGTGTTTTAAAGATAAACATAATTGTGATGAAACGGAGATGTGTATGAAACTTCCATATGCGTGTCATTTTGTGAACGTAAACGATTTAACAACACAATTAATATATAAATATTTCCTAAGTTTCAGCCTTTTTCACATCAGTCTGTCACAACATAGATGTTGATGTGAAAAGGCAGCACAAACAGTTACACACTTTGGATTCACCCGCACAGATGGGATTCAGCATGGTAACAGAATTGCTCCCAGTTGGGATCACAACGTTCCAGTTTGAAGGGCAAACATTTATTGTATAAAACCTAGATGACTAGTCCATTACTTGTTTTTAAACACACACACTCGCGTGCGCACGTGCACCTGCATACACATTCACCCACCACACATTAGCCGTTTTGTTTTATGATAATGCAACTTTCTTCTTCGTAGAAAGTTATTTTAATATGAATTTACGACTTGTTTTTTACAACTTATTTTCCCAGAAAGATTACAAGGTATTACAAATACGAATCTGATATAAATATTGGCATGTCATGCAATTATGTATTTTACTATGACTGTCTGCTTTTGATTAACAGCTTGCCCCGCCCATTGCCAGCAATGCACAGTGAATGCAGCGGGGACAGCAGAATGCAACGTCGGCAAGTGTGACGTTGGATTTGGTCTCAAAGATTCTGACAAAACTTGCAAAGGTATCAAACATTTTACTGTGTGATAACAATAATTTTACTATGTGATACCCTAGGCAGTACCAGGTATATATCTAAAAAACACGAAGCCATTGCCCCTATATAATATCCACTTTTCCCTACATCCACCGTATCCCTGAGGCTACATCCCCCTAACCTACAGAAAAGAAACAAAAACAATACCAACATATACTCACTTACTGTGACTAAACATTAATTACACATTCGTACCTTAACTTGATACATTGGCGTTCAACCAGTAACTTTACAATATGTAGCGTTGCTGCTTATTACGATTGATAAATATTGATAGGCGGTTCCAATTACCTACTGCAATATCGACTAGACAAATTGCTTTGGTTACAATGAGGATTACAGCAGGAGAAATGTTTGTATGAAGTGGTGGTGAGAGATACAAGCATATCACGTAAACGTAAAGGAAAGATGCTCACCTCTTTTGTTACCCCGGCATAAGTGTATGATCTAGAGATGATGGCACAGACAAAGTAACGACAGGAGAAGGAGCAGGTTGTTGAAATTACCTGGTTAAGAAGAACCGCGTGAGTTAAGATAGTTGAGAGTGGAGATTGGAGTGAAGGAAAGTTATAAGAAGAAATTGGTCAGGAGTAGATTGAAATAAGTCGGTGTATAAAGAATGGAAGATGGAAAACTGGCAGAACGGAGACGAGAAAGACTGAGATTGCGATGGAAGGACTGCGTTAAGAGAGATATGGAAAGAGTAGGAAAAAGATGGAGAAACAACAGCAACACAGAAAGAATTGTAGACTGCTGATAGAGAACTTGGTGAGAGAAAGGTGAGGAGAGGGAATAAGAAGAAATAGACGGCAGAAACGGAATCATGACGACGCCAAGAGGAGAACCGGACAATTAGTATTTTGAATTGTTGTGTTGATACATTAATAGTCATTAGAGAATGATTATATATTTCTTCGTTCTATCACCTCTTGACTTATCGCCTACGACAGAAGTGGAGAATTCCACCACTTTGTGTAACTTAATCCTATTTGAATGATGAGAAATGTCTTTGCTGAATGATAGTACTGGGAAGAGATGGTTCCTCCTTTTCGTAATTTTCTGGGATTGTGGAGGGGGGCTAATGACCCCCTTGGCCCACTGCATTTATATGGCGATTACGTTGCCTTGACGCCGTAACTTGTCCTTTCAGAATGTCCCGCCCACTGCCAGACATGCACAGACGTGAAGAAAGACGGAGTGATGGTGTGTGACACGTGTAGTTCTTACTACCAGCTCAACGACGGTCAGTGCGCCGCTTGTCCACCCAACTGTCTCGAGTGTAGCGAGAGCAACGGAGCCATGGTCTGCTCCAAGTGTCAGAGTCACCACGTCATGATGGACGACAAGTCGTGCAAAGGTTTGTGTGTGTGTGTGTGTGTGTGTGTGTGTGTGTGTGTGTGTGTGTGGTGTGTGTGTGTGTGTGTGTGTGTGTGTGTGTGTGTGTGTGTGTGTGTGTGTGTGTGTGTGTGTGTGTTTACGGTGTTCAACAGAATGGCGCGTCACATCAAAAGAAATGCACGTTTTTTCTGTACTACCTTATGCTTTACACAACGCAGAATGCCCTCATTATGACACATGCAGTTTGATAAGGATAACACAATCCTATATTGCGATAATATACTTATCATTATATATGTATTATGCTCTCAGATATGACAGACATTCATAGTATTCGTTTATCTGTCCAGCTTGCCCGTCCCGGTGTGACAAATGTTCTCAATCTTCTGGCACCATCTCGTGCACCGAATGTCAATCAAGCTACGTCATGGACAAGGACAAGGCGTGCAAGAGTAAGACCACAGGGGCTAATCATTTTACCAATTGTTTGCATATACATTGGATGTATCAGCCGGAATGAC
This sequence comes from Ridgeia piscesae, assembly GCA_025642075.2. Lineage (NCBI taxonomy): Eukaryota > Metazoa > Annelida > Polychaeta > Sabellida > Siboglinidae > Ridgeia > Ridgeia piscesae. The sequence continues at coordinate 217,292 of JAODUO010000925.1, read as the reverse complement.
TTTATACTTTTCGTCTTATATATCGTAATTTACCGTATGCGTTCATTTTATTTCGAGATAATCTAGCCAGATGGCTTAGTCATTCATTACATGGTATTTTCCATTCATTCAGCGGTTTATTACAATACGAATTACATCATCGTTAACTCGGAATTGAAGCATCCGACTGCAGTTCGATCCAAAAATGTCAATTTACATATCAAACATCCAAAGTAATAACAAAATGTAGTTGAACAATTCCTCGTCGGTGCTACGGATAGAGCGTCATAATTGGATATGCTGGTATGGTTGCAGCATGTTCGGAGGCGACATTTGATCAATGCACCGTGTGTACTGCTGCGGACAGCAACGGCAAACACGACTGCAAGTCTTGTAGCGCTGGATATACCCTCAAGGATGACAAATCTGCATGTTTATGTACGTATCCCGGGTTTCGTATCATGTTTTCAGTTATCAGAGTATTCTGATATGTAGAATGAAGTGCAAAGTAAACACGTACTGGTAGTTAATATATTATACAGATATCAAATATGTGTTCAGAAATCTCACAGTAGGTAGGGTTGGGCAAGGATTTAGAAACTTGAGCTCAAACAATGATCAAATTTATATCTCATTTAAATCCCTTGATATCACACATTTCAAAAGGCAACAAAACAATACCACATGGATGTGATGAACAAAAGAGTATACGTAATTACGTATAAATGATTGCGGCAGTTCTAGATGACGTAGGTCTAAACAACAACAACATTAGAACCCACAGAAAAGTGTCTCAGCAACAAAACAGGAGAATACTAGTTAAGTAATCTACAGGCCTTCACAGGTAAATATTATTGCATTTACAGAACAAGTCGCTAACACTAAAAGCTGGAAATAAATATTACTGTATCATGGTGAATTTACTATAAATCTGCTGAATTGTGATCACAATACAGAAATAATTATGCGATTATGTAGATACAATATTGTTAAATGCATGTGTATCTGTAATTAAACGTCTACCAAATAACAACAACTACAGCTACATTAGTAGACAATATTTACAGCAATGCTATTCTTGGTGAATATATTAAGTAACAATACTAATAAAAATACTATTACATATGTAGCTCCTGTATCCTCGAGAATACAAGCTCAGATGCGGAACAAACGTAATCAGTAACAAATACCATGAAAGGCGACACGTACATATCATCACTGAAGCATGTGACCTATCACGCTTGATTTATTATGCCATATTATAAATATATAATTTTCTAAAGGACATGTTCCAAATCAACGTAGTATCGCCCATGAAATAGCCGTGCACAACGAACTGGCCCGCAAAATTCAACACTGACGAACAAAACATACCCCACATTTTTAATGGGGTTGCTAACATATATAATAAATTACATACCCTTTCAGTTTTTCAAAGATTTGTGAAAGATTAATTGATATCAGATTAACAAAATATGTAAATATAAACTATAAGCAGTATGTTGTTTAACTCTCAAATTTGTTTGCCATATAGAATGTGTCGTAATTTAATTTATCAAAAAGAATGATATCACTGATATATGCCCTATTTTGTTTGCAGACGATACTAATTTCTTCATAAAAAGGGATAACTTGGATAAACATGTATTGGTAATGGAACAAGGTTTAAACATTGGATTGAGAAAGCTAGCACTAAGGCTTAAACAAGTATACAAACATGAGAAACAAAAATACAAACAATGACCACCAACAGTACTTACAGCATAATAAACAGACATAGTAAAATCTATGTTGATGGGACAGAAATAAATAATAATCCTATAGTTATACACAATTTCTTATAGTGATATATATCAAATTAAACTCGAAGAACTATCACAGAGTGTTGGTATCATTGATGCATAAACTGGCCAAACATACTCTAAACAAATATGTTGTAGACTCTAGACAAATAACTTGTACTTTTATTTACCCTTACATTAACATAGCAGAAGCCACAAAGATAACATTTGTGCGTGAATTTCAGAAAAGTTCAGTACGCACAATTAGTCAATCGGGGTACGCAAACTGCACTCTAAACAACCTCAAATTATGAAATCTGTCAATTATTTGTCAACGTTGCTATAACATGAAGCAGAAAACCGTTTATAAAATACCGTTCTGTCACGCAAGTATATTGCCACAAAATAAATTGGCATACGTTGATTCTAAATATTGTAATCATTATGATAAAGGACCATCCACATTATGTCATATTGAAACAATATTATATCATAGTATCATATTATATGCATAGTGTCGTTATACTTAATTTTTCAATATTAGCTGTCCGATTGTAATTGTCTCTGTCGTGTTTTCTTGCAGCTTGTAGCAGTCTGCAGAACTGCAACACGTGTAAGGACGAGCCACTGGTGTGTGATACGTGCTCCAGCGGTTACACAGCCAATGATGAAAAGACAGAGTGTGGAGGTGAGCTGGGCTGTTTCACCACTCGATCTCACACCCACTTTAAGTTTCGGCTAGCAAGGGTGCACATGCAGCATAAAGTTGCAGATTAAACTAGTATTTTAATCGTGTTTTTAAAATGAAATGTTCACAATAATAATTAGCGTGACCTGTACTTACTTACTTGACCATACCTGCAACATTATATGTTACTTTTGCGATATATTATGTTTTTGGGGCAAAATTATTGATTGCCTGTTTCGGCAAGCAGAATATTACACATGGCACGCTGATGTATAGATTGTCCTTTGGGATGTTTTTGTTACGTTTCATATTATGTGAAAGCAAGCTTTATTTGGAGTGTTTGGAAGTGATACATTGTATGTTGCATGTTGCTCCTCTGGAAGATAATAAAGCGTATAAGATAAGGAAGTGCTTTAGAATGCAATTGAAATATTGAAATGAATGAATGGAATAACTGAGTTTTGTGTTTTGTTTAATCATGCATACAGTCGGCCTATTTACTAGAAAGCATTTTTTGTCTCATCGATAATTATTTGTGCCCAAGAATAATGTTTCTTATTGTCGAAAAAATGCGTTCACTTGTTGTTTGTTTTTGTCGCGATGGGCATTATTAAAATATTTAGTATTGTTTTTTTATTTGCTATAACCTGTTACTATGTGTATGTTTTATCGGGCTGAAACATTACTGGTAGCTCGTTTTTCAGTGCGCATCGATCCACCAAGTTATTATTATTTATTATTATTTATTATTATTTATTATTATTTATTATTATTTATTATTATTTATTATTATTTATTATTATTTATTATTATTTATTATTATTTATTATTATTTATTATTATTTATTATTATTTATTATTATTTATTATTATTTATTATTATTTATTATTATTTATTATTATTTATTATTATTTATTATTATTTATTATTATTTATTATTATTATTATTTATTATTATTTATTATTATTTATTATTATTTATTATTATTTATTATTATTTATTATTATTTATTATTATTTATTATTATTTATTATTATTTATTAGTATTATTTATTAGTATTATTTATTATTATTTATTATTATTTATTATTATTTATTATTATTTATTATTATTTATTATTATTTATTATTATTTATTAGTATTTTTTTATTATTTTTATTATTAGTGACATAAATATTAACTCAGCAATTTGCATATTTTCTTGACTATAACATGACTAGCTTGTGTTGTTCGCATGTTTGCAGTTATGTGTCACGTGTGTAAAGGGACGGGCTGTGACAGTCTCAGCGACGACAACTCAACACTGTGTCTTGTCAACTCTGGCTACGGTTGCTGGGTGAGTAAGAACAACACAACTTCTTGGTTCCCATGCTATTTCCGAGAAGTAAAATCATGTTCTAATGAGAATAAATGACACATACAAATACATTATATACGCTACTAGGAATGCAAATTCTTCACACCAACACGGCCAACAGGTACTACCCAATATTCCCTCGGCGGTTCAAGTTATAAAATATCATAATAGACCTGTCCATCGGGTGACCTTTTGACTAGCAAATGCTGACCCGATTATAGACGTTTTGTTTTCATCACCAACATTGCAATCAAATGTTGTGCTTTCTTGCCAGATGGGAATGGACGTAGCAGCGGATGGTGTTACGACACACAGTCGCGAATGCTCTAATGTCACATGCTCAGCCTCCTACACTGAGGAATACTGCAAGAGTGCATCAGGGACGACGGTAGGTCCATCAATTGTTATCAACTGCATATTTGCTATGTTGGAGGATTAGCTAAACGTATGTTTAGGTGCTGTTTCTGCTAAATCGTACACTATAAGTTGATGTTCCATTGAATATAGTCATGACGTTGTAAATAGCAAAAACGGCTTATAGTTTGTCTCAAAGAAAAAGTTCCATTGTGCGCATTGGTCTAGTTCTTCTTCACCTACACTACTCGAGTGATCATATATACTCTCTGGATAACAAACGTATTATCTTACGTGTCGTTGTATTGTTATTGTATTACCCATACATAAGCCGTTGATGCTGTGATTTGTAGGAATGCTTGCAGTGCTGCACTTCCAACAACTGCAATGCCAAAATGTTGACTGGCGCAGCTACCCGAATCCTGTGCGGTGGATTCTGGGTAAAATGCCATATCGCTGTAGCATCACTGATCACCTACTCCGTCAGTGTGTTACTGATGTAGTAGGGACACCAAGGGAGAGTATTAACAACAGGAAGATGGGTAATACTGACAAACGACATCGGAACTGTAACCACGTTTTGTTTTCGCAGCAGATAGTTAACCCACACAGTTAAACTTCGCGTGACCTACACGTGTTCTGTGATTGCGCTTGTAGATTGGTTATATTTGCACAGAAAAAAATAATACAAAAAAGACAACCTGTACCGGAGGTATGTAAACAGGAAATGGCATCAATGTTAAAGGTGGCTCCTACTCGTTATGACTTCAACTTGTTGCTGCCTGCCTTTGTGTGTAATATAAGCATACACTGCAGGACATGTTTCAATTGGTAATTCAAACTATATACATATAACATATGCCCAGACACATTTGACTAATAAGAAATGTCATTCCACATCAAATTTGTATTTATTATTGTCCTATGATAATAGGGGTTGAAGCAGTAACATGTTGTTTTACCAGAAAGTAATCATTATTATGAACAAGCCTGTTTCAGTGCCGGACTTTCATCAATTGATGTCTGCCCTTTAATACAAATGAAAACCTGGAGATCACACGGGTGTCGTAATTTAATCATTGTTCTCAACATGTTATCATATATACGGGTATGTTGTGTACTGTTGATGCTATTCCCTACTAAAATATATATTCGTCTAACTGTTGAATGTTGTTAATTCGTACTGCCGCGAAAGCACGTTTCTGTGATACGTTCCACGATTATTGTTAAGCAGGAACACACATCACCATATCTAGACTGCCGACGTTTTGCACTGACAGACAATGGAGCATACAGTTGCCATAGATGCAAAGAGCAGATGACTATCGTGGATCGATTGGCTTGTCGAAAACAACATTTTTGCTACTTGACTCTATACATACCAACGTATATTGTGCAGGCTTTCGAACCAATCAACCAAATTAATATTACATTACTCAAGTACCTAAGGTTAGTGCGTGTTCTGGAATTACACCTGATATCTTTTATATTATTTGAGATAATTTTAAAATAGATAACTTCAAAAGCGATGTGTTGTTTCTTTGGCTTGCCATAGTATGATGTCCTGTTTTGTAGCAGTTCAGATAATTGGCTTGTTTTACAGAAACAACCAGAAACAAAATGTTGCATTCTGACTGTCTTCCTTCCCCAGTATCATAGCCCGGTGCAGGTTTAGTGGAGAACATCTACAGAATCCGCCGGTGTTGCACTACTGCTGTATAACTGTTTAGCTTTTGAACTCGGTGGCAACAATTTAACATCGTATCCAGCTGTTGTTCTGGCGCGGCATGACCAAATATATTGTTACACTTTGTAGAAGTAGATACACGATGTATTTGTTTAGCACAACTGTGATACTTAAACACATACAGCGTGAGTTGCTAGGTATGTTGTTTTCACATTGGCATTGTGTTAACATACATTGCATTTTTGGTTTTCTTATTTGACTGTGATACGAATATAATTATTATAAATTAGAAAATTTGATATGTGTATTAAGGATATTGGTTTTCAGTTAGTGTGTATGTGTTCAATACATTATTTATGTATTGATATAAACACTTTATCTAGCTGAGGGTAAGTTATTTCAATCCATTTATTTAAATATGTATGTTTATTTCTTTTCTTAAATAAATTGCTAACACTGGTTGGTAGCAAATGGTTGTCTACAAGTAGATTGATGTAGTGTGTTGTTATATTACACACACATTAGAATACGTTTGTGAATGTTTATTTCACTATTGTTGTTATGTGTAGAATCCATACACGAGCCACTTAGTAGAAATATGTGTATTTGCTGCGGGATCACAAGTAATACTGTTGCATAATTGTCAAAAGATACACCTTGGTAACGATATATGCAGAATGCAGGACTAAAATTTTGTGAGAGACTAGATTTGTCTAAAAATGTCAAACAATGAAATATACGTTTCAGGCATGGATTGCTGAAACAACTATGTCTTAAAATTATTCTGCTTAGCTTTAAATTTATAGATTTGATAATGAAATTCAGATAACTCCAACATTACAGTTCCAATATAGCAAATCGTGAAGGAAAATTATATTAAAAAATTTCACTTGTAAAACTATTAACAGTGTTTTAGCTAACTAAACAGTTGAACATTGATTTATTATAGTTTGAGTTACTAAGTTTTGCGTTGTTGGAATATCTCGACAAGAACGTTATCGAGGCATTAAACTTTCACAAAGTTAGTCTCTCACATAATTCATGAAGCAGTTTGAGACTGAGACAAAGACTGGAACTATAATAAGTGGATGGAGGTAAATATGTTAGATGTCTTGTGTTAAGTCACGCTTTAATCACGCGGCATCCAACGCGATTTAGTAACGTTGCGTGACATAGTTACACTGTACACAACGTAATATAACAACAGCACAATGCATACCATTATAGTTACTCAAACCGACAAGTTTCGTTGCTCCCATGCTAAGGAGCGATGAACTGTTTGGCAGTATTTTGACAGGGCACTAGCATTTACCTCACGCTCGGGGTCAACGATTGTGACCTGGTAGTAGGGTCATGTGACCAGCTTGTAGTTCCCTCGTTTCGGTGAATAGCAGCTGTGAGAACCCAACTCTAGGTTGAATGTATACGGAAAGTCTGATGATGTCTGAATAAACTGCTGATCTGCACATGTGCGTTTGTTCATTGATCTAACAGTTGCGTGGACGCGATCAATTCTTAACCATGACACAATTGAATCAGTTTCATTCATTGTGTGATGTCATTTTCATTGAGAACTTGCCATTGATTTACCTTTTTGATGAAGGAATAAAAATACACCTATACTAATCAATTATATTAAAAACACGATTTTAACATTGGTCATCAACTACAATGGCAACAAGAAACCACTGTGTTACGGGTAGCCTTATCTAGTATCTATTAAGAACGACGCCTGATAACTGCAACACGTAAGCAAGTTAACGAGCATAATAATAATTACGTTGCATAAATAGCACTCAGACATGAAAGCTCACTTGCATAATTATTATTTGCTAAATATCGTATTACCGTTTACTCTGTTCACATTTATCCCTTAAGATACTTCAAGTGTCTTTTTGTTCGCAACATTGCGGACTTTAGAAAATTGGTATTTCATGCCGTTGGATGAGTGCTAGGTAATAAACAGTCTCGTAGCCAGGGGGCCATGTGGAGGGCAGGGAACAGATGATCAATAACTGGCTGCCCGATGAATTGGCAGTCTGAAGAATATAGTGACAATGTACAGAGGATAAGGGATGCATACGTTTAGTGTTCCTAGTCCTACCCTTACACTCAAGTGTCGAACCCGGCCCAACCTAAATTTTATCGTTATACCTGTATCTTTGCCAACATTTGATATTTTATTTCATAAACTCAATCCATGATCCCATGCATACTTATATTCCACAAACAGCGCGAATTTGCGCACTTTTGAGGCATAAACAAACTACGTGTTGCTCATTCTAAGTGCACAGCGCAGTCACACATGGTCCCTGCACAAATACGGCTGACACAAACCGGAGCACCATTTTGGATCTCAAAATGTGTCTAAAACGAAATATTTGTAAAACATAAATATTCCTGGGAATGATGAATTGTTATCATTTGGGTTAGGGTTAGTACGACCTATCAAGTATAGGTAAATATACTATAGTGACAACATCGACGTGTGTTCGATTTATACTCAGGTGCCGAAATGTTTTAATTCAAATATAATTCAGTTACCCAATATGGAAGAATCCTCCACTTCTGTCGAAGGCGATAAGCACCCAACTATCTGGAGCCTAATAGGTGACGGGCAATTAAAATTTCATAATTCTCAATGCGAGTGATGGCTGTTAATACATCAACACAGTGATACAAAATAATAGTTGCCTGACTAACGTCAAATTACACGTTGTAACAAAAGCAATTTATTTAGTAAATGTTCTACTATATACTTGTGCAAACAAATGGTTAAAAAGATTATATTGGCGAAATACTTTCAACACTATACACCGAGAGTCGAAATGGCAACACCCCGTTGAAAGTATTTCGCCAATCAAAAGATGAAACAGTATTTAAAACAGCAGTAGCCTGCAATACAATTGTCACGCTATACTGTAGACTGTACTCTGTAGTGTAGTGTGGCAATCATTACCTCGGCGGGTCAACAAGTCAACGCCAACTGCAACGCCAACGGCAACGGTGTCAAAGTCGATGACGTGCGTAACTTACGGCTAACGCCGGTGTTTATAATAAATATATATCTTCGCATTCGTGCTCGTGTTACAGCTTACATTATGTGCAATAAATCAAGCGTAAGTTTCAAGTGCTACAAAGTTGCGCACACATTATTTAGACTATTGAAATGTACAAATGTTACCCTGTAAGAAGTTTCAAATGTTGACAAAGCACTTATAAAGGAACTGTGCTAAAATTAAGCTCACCCCATATTCCATAATATACTTGTATCGCTTCTTATCCGAAATTGCTCGTCCAACGACACCGTAACATTTTGGGGGGAATCATGTATGAATCGTTGCTCGTGAATGTGTGTCGTCAAACAGGGGCGGTAAACAAATGGTCCCCGTAGCCGAAATAAACTAACACCAAAACATAAATATTGCAACAATGTATCGTAACGTCATCATCTGTTGACAAGTTTCGGCACTTGTGTAGAATTCGGATCCATCTCAATTTTGCCATTAACTGTACCTTTGCCAACATTTGATACTTAATTTTGTTAATTCAATCATTTAAAATTATCTCGCGCATATTCATGGTTTATAAACTGCGCGTCTTAGCATACATTTGAGGTCAAAAAGACAGCGCGGTCGGCATTGCGCCTGACATAAATCGGAGAGCTATTAATTTGAGTATCAAAATGCAATATTTGTGAGACATAAAAATATACCTTGGAATGACAGCTGATTGATCATATTTAGAATTAGAGTTTGTGTGAGGTATCCAACATAGGCAAATATACAGTTATAAAGGTATAATTGAGGTGGGTCTGAATTCTACACAACACAAGTGCCCAAGCCAAGGCCAGGGCCAAGACAAGTTTCAGTAAACAGTACTGTACAGTTTTAGGCACAAGTCAAGGGACAAGGCACTGTCTGTCAAACAAACGTGTTGCACCACCTTTTAAAATAGATCGAGACATGCAATGAATGTGTTATTAGCTGAAGCTCGAAGGGGTCTGGATGACAGAATCCATCTGCTGAAAGTAGCAACTGATCAGACAGATGAACGAAGATATGTATTCCCGAAACACGCCGATTTCGACCAGGCCTTTCGTTTCGGCCAGAGAACTCGAATCCGAAAGACTCGGTTAAATTATTAAGAAAAAATAAGCTAGGCCTAGGCTAGGGCTAGGCCTTAGACTTAGTCCAGGCGTGACGTATACGAAATGAGACAAGTCAAAGGCTAAGCATTATCTGCTGTGACCCATACCTACAGTTCGGCGTTGCGAATAAATATAATAAGCTATTATAATAATAATAAGGAGGTTAGTAACGTTGACTGTACTGACACCATGCTCCGTATCTGCGTCTGGTCTGGCGGTTTGTTGTCCAAACGGAAATCCGATGGTTAACGTCAAACTCAAAGTTGATATACCAAAACCCTCCCTTGTATTTGAGCTGTGCTTGTGCACAAGCTTAATCTATGACTATGCATTAATCTTTAATGTCACATGCTTAAAGTTACTACACACATGATCATGATAATTATACGTACGCTCGGTCGCAATCTAGGAGGCAAGATCCACAGCTCCCCTGACAGTGCTAAATAGAACTTGAATAGCCAATAGGCTAGCTTACATAGTCGATAGCAACAGTCGTTCCAGTTGATATAAAAGCATTAGATTTGCCACAAACTGCGCTCAGTAGTCGAGTTCCGGGTTAATCCAAACAGATTTCCTTTGCACTACACAAGTGGGAAGAAACTGCGCTACGCGACAGAACTTTGCGTCACTTCCGTTAATCTAGGCGAACAACCCACCGCACGGCGCCACTGTTACAGCCACTGCTGACGATCGTCTTAAAACACAGTGGCCCTGACGCGGCCAACAAGTGTGTTCTGGCAGCGTGACTTTTCATGGGCCACGTATGTGTTATATAACATAAAGTTATGGCACAGTATCCATTTCGTATGACTGATTAATAATGACTTACTGTTACTCACTACATACACGCGTGCGTTCATTCGCCTGCATAGTAAGCCTGCGCAAATGGCAACTTCTGCTGCGCCTAACTCTAAGACTAAGTCCATGGAAACCACGCTCAAAGACGCATCAAGAAAATTGGGTGGTAAATCTTAGAGTCGGTAGGCAATATTCGTGTTGACAACTGATTGATTGATACGCCTGTGAACTATGGTGGATAAGCTACATTATGAAGGTACGTCTCTAAATGATGGTGGAACTATGTAATCGTTTTAACTGGTCTAACCCTAACGGAGAGTATATTCCAAACAGGCGATGCAGCTACACACAAAGCCCTAGTTGCTGTGTTTATATTAGTTTCACAAGACACCTAACATGTTTACCTCCATCCACTTATTATAGTTCCCTTCCTTGTATCAATCGCTAAATGCTTCATGAATTGTATATGAACCTACATATGTGAACGTCCAATGTATCAAGACATTTGCCAAAACATTTAGACAACTCATCATATCATTTAGTACATCAACCTGTTGAGTTAACTAAAATTGTCTTAATTGTATTTACTGGGGCAATTCATAAATAAGTACGACCAAGTTGGTTACAGTGTTCCGTTATGATTAAACTGTAATATTGAAGCGCTTCTGAACTTGGTTTACAGGCATTTAGGCGCAAAAGAAATTACCTAATTATTATTATTATTATTTGAATTTCACTGACCAATCTATATAATTAAATAAACAGATTAACTTAAGAGTTCGTTCGTTTTATAAATCCAAACCTAAGACATGTATTTCTTTGATTGAAGTTGACCTATCAAATCACGCTGTCTTTGTTTTTTAGAACAAAACATATTGTATCTATTTATAAAAGGGTCACAATGTATTTGACCAAACAGCACTTACTGATTGGTGGCCATTGAATTCAAAAACCAGATAGTTATACAACAGTATTGCACCACCGGCGGATTCAGTAGGTGATTTCCATAAAACATGCAGCCGGGCTATGATACGGGAGAACATTGTTTCTGTAGAACCGGCAAATTATCAAAATTGTTATACATCTAAAATAGGACATCACGTTATAGGAAGCTAAAGAAATAACACGGCGCTTTGAAGTTATCCATTAAAAATTTCTAAAAAAGGATAACTTTAGCAATCATTCAAGAAGTTGCCTTATATCTACATTTTGATATACGAATTATGGAATTTTAAATTGGTTCAATTGTATGTAACAAAACACGTTCGTTAATAGGCATAGGGAGTCAAATATACCAAATATTGCATTTGAGAAATAACAAAATCCACGATAACCAACTGTTATTTATATATGTAACAACTATTTGGTTCATTGTCTGCCTGGTGCCAGGAAATGTAATATCACGCGGGAGTTGTAACTGATTCATTCGTCATATTCTGTTATCAGATATACATGTGTCATTGATGATGTAAGTATTACCTGGGAAAATATAGATTGATCTAACTGTTGAAGTAAACGTAACTAATACCTCACCGCGAATGCACATTAAATTGTATGATATAATTACGTTCCACGTTTATTATCAAGCATCATTGTATCTAGGCCGCCGCCGTTTTTTTCACACTGACTGTTTGGTTCATTAATTGTCTGTCAGTCGGGGAATGAAGTGTAACTCACTCATAATTGTTATCAAGGGCATGATAACATGCTGTATATCATGTACGTAATTCCGATTTAAGATCAATTCTACTGCTGATCACATCATTTTGAAAACGTGCAGCGCAACACTGCCAACAGTGCAATTGGAACACTAACCACCAAAGCTATGACATTTGTAATTGAATAAAAACGATCAGTGTATATCGACACAGTATGCATAATATTATAATTCTAAGCATCCTACCCCAGCTTTCTGACATAACACAGCAAGAGCAATGCGAAAACATGCACACATGCCAATATAAGGCAAAGCTGTATACACTAGGCCTACTATGACTCTATTAACAAAGCTCCTCTGAGAGCATGTGTCCCAATCCTCCCTATCACGTGCTGTTTAATACAATAAACATTGATCTAACAAAAACAAAGCATCCGTCCAATAATCAGTCATTAGCCATCCGCTCAATGGCTGCATCACTTCAGGGCTATATATAAATGTCGTAGGCATAATAGTTTTAGTGCTACATACCTTGATTTTCTTCGGATGTGACAAACCCCGCCGGGTCATGCTTTAGCAGACATCTTCAAAATCCTCGCCTGGTGTATCGTGTGTTTTGTTTCCTGTTCTTTGTCGTGTATGCATGAATCCGATCTACAAATATATGTTAATATATAATAAACGAAATGTCCAACTTACAAGAATTCGTTTCATGGAGAGAAAAACAATAGTTTAGATGTTTTCCTAAAAGAGGCAACATCCTACATCGATTTTCTTTCAAAGCGCGCAATATGGGAGTGTTACGAAACACTGTTTATTTAATTAGTTATACACCTGAACAGTAAACTGATCAGGGACTAGAGGCTTCTAACGATCTGTCTAATACTATCTGTTAGGTGACAAGCCAGATGCACTGGCCATAAATAGACTAGGCGTTGTTAGGTCGACTGGTAGACAGTGGCAGTAAAACGTTTGAGGTCGGCGTCGAAAACGAAATTGCGTCGCCGTAGCCAGTATGTGCTAGTTTATTAAAACGTTTCGTTGCCGCACATAACTTTGATTGATTGATTTATATTTTAATTTAATTAGTTTGTATATATATATATATATATATATATATATATATATATATATATATATATATATATATATATATATATATATACACGTATACATATATATTAAATGCACATTATGTTTATATGGAGTACATTTATGCGTCTGAAAACAAATTATAGGTAGTGTGTTGTTGCTTAATATACTTTCACAATATACGTCCTTTACTTCACCTAGCGGTCTACGTAATATTGCAAGTGGTCGTTAATCACGACATAATATATTATAACGGATAGATGAATATTTACTATTGCGTTTCGCCATTTTTATCTGTCATTTCCACCTTACTTTTAGAAACATCTTGCATCATAAAAAATGTTACGAATCTACCTTCACTAAATTATTTATTATTATAATACTTTTTCTTCAGAAGATTCACTGCTGCTGTTTTATTCTGGTTAGTACAACGTTGACCCCACGATCTAGGCTAAATTTATCTATAGGACATACATAGATGCCTGTTACCGCCGGCAGAAGCTGTTTGTCACCTGCAGGACGTTGTTTAGCATTTCACTGCGTATACTATTTTCATTTCAGCGTGTGTCTCGTCTCGTTTTCGATTACAACATCACGCGATCATACCAGAGTGGTGATGCTGATCTTGGCCTTATCGGTTGTTTGCCCATGATTAAAGTCTACTTTCAATAATACATAGAAGGTCGTGTTGAGTAACGAACTGGTATTGTGAAAGATTTGATTGGGCATCATATTTTGTGGTTCACTGTGACTAAGACTGTAGCGATAACAATGGTGAAAATGGTCACGAGACGAGCGTTCAACTTTTTTGTAGCTTATGCAAATGTTCAATGTTGTATTATTAATAATAATTTTTTTCTTCCAGTTAACTGGCCTAAATTATTAGGACCTTTTCAAAATGTTTTACCACCTTTTTATATGTGTTCGGAATGTTATTCTACATATTTTCCGGTACAAAGAAGTCAGATATATTTTTTATTGTGTTTTATAATAATTTAATGCCGTCGAGTTGACGTAAATAAGCCGATGTCAAAGCCAGCGGGGGTGAGCGGTTAGCGCATCACAGGAGCATATGTAGGATTATAGTTAAACCATGTTCATGTTTGCAAAAGTCTGTTTAGTAATTCGACGACTTTGTTTTTCTGCTAGCTGAGGCTTGAGATGCAGTGTCGGCTCTGATTCACCTTCCAGTCCCAGAACAGGCCTTGGAGTTAAAAAGTAGCGCCTGGAGTCTGCCCCGGTCAAACTCTGTTAATTAAATAAGATTCTTTATTAGCTTATATTATAAGAATTGTGACTCCTACCCTTTGACGCTCCACTTAGTTTTTCTTAGCCTAGTTATAACAACATATAATTATAAATATTCTGACTCTGCATTGTCATTTGTAAATTATATCCTAGTAAAAATAAGGCTACATTGTCAATATAGTATTGTCTGAAATCTGTCTTTCCTTTACGTTTACCATATATTTCTTGTGTATTTGTCCATGGAAGACACTACTCTGTAGAAGATGACATTTACTATTGAAATAATGATTCTATGATACACGAATCAGCTTCGCAAAAACCCAGCGTTCATATTTCCTGTCTTGGTTTATGCACGCATAAAAACATTGTGAAATCATCACGTTTTGATCCATATTTTGAATGATCTGTTATTCTACTTCTAGCAGGTGATGTGTGAATTAATCCTGGTCCAAACACATTTAATATATGCTGTGCAACTTCCAATCTAAGATATGTTCGTCATAGATCTGCTGCTCTTTCTGATTTAATAACATCTAAACACATCAATATTTTGGCAATAACAGAAACATGATTATGATGAGAATACTGAATCCTGTCTTGCTGACATCACGACTCCTGGTTTTTCTCTACACCATAATCCACGCTTGACTGGCGGGATGGCGGAGTGGCATTTATGGTTTCCGATATGTTCTCTGTAGAAGTGTTTCAATCACCCCAGTATCGGAGTTTTGAGGCATTTTGTATGTATTTTGTATGTATATACCGTTCTCCTGGAAGTACAACTACATTTTTTTAAATGAATTTCAACATTTTCTAGAAACAACATTACAGTTACACGACCAATTATACATTCTTGGAGATTTTAATATACATGTTGATTTGCCTAACGCTACTACTAGGTAATTCACGGATGCTCTTCAAACATTTGATTTACAACAGCACGTTTCATTTGCTACTCACATTCATGGACATTGGCATGATTTATTTATTACTAGATTAAATTACAATACTATTAAATCATTATCAGATCATCATACTGTAATTATCGATTTGTAGTCCAAAATTCGTGTTAGAATTGTCAAAACAATGTATAACATTCCGACCAATAAATAACATAAATATTGACATACTTCGTGAAGATCTTGAACATGCTGATCTCTTGATTAATCCAAAGGTACACTGTGTGAGGTAGTAAATCAGTACTATTTTATCTTAAGTAGCCTTCTTCACAAACATGCCCCAAAACAAACAAAAAGTACAAAAGTTCGTCTAACGGCATCTTGAATGTCATTAGAAATACGACAGACAAAACGTCTTCGACGATATCTTGAACGAATTTGGCGACGAACGCGTTCCCCATCGGTCCCGCTATGTTAAACATAACATAGTGTTTCAACCGCACGTGGCGGAAGGGGGTACCAGTGACGCTCGCTCGTGAGCGTCACAACCGGTTGGCGCACCGGGGTTTGGGCCAGGTATTCCCCTCCCATAGGAACACTTCCGGCGGAAGTCAGTCAGTTGTGAGGGAGTAAGGATTGTGACCAATCTTGCGCCGGGAAACGTTGAAAGGAGCAACCAATGAGGTATCTCTGGCCCCAGTAGTCATAACACATAAGCAATCATATTGAAGCCAAAGGCAAATTCTAATTATTATACAAATTTCATATCAACGCATTCTGAAAATCCTTGCCAATTGTAAAAATCCATCAATTCTGTGCTTCATCGGGACAAACCTAAAGTACTGCCTGATTCCTCCTCATTGGATATACAAAGCGATATGTTTTCAAAATACTTCACATAAAAGATTGCTCACATTAGATTACGATTTTTTACATTGCACACATTTGATCACCTTTTGCCATTAAGGATATATCTAGGACCCTTAAATCATTCTTTTCCAAAACAATTTGTGTTCCCCAAAACCTAAGCTGGCAAACGTGCTTTTTCTGTGGTTCCGCCAACAATATGGAATCAACTCCCTCCTCCTCCTCGTCATCATCATCATTGTGCAGCCATAGTGTCCCGTGGTTTGGCGAAGGTCTCAGCCTGCTGCTTCCACATCTGCCTACCTTGCGCTATCCTCGCCCAGATGGTACCCTTCCAGTAGTCGTCTAGTTCGTCTCTCCACCGTCTCGCTAGCCTACAACTAGGTGTTTTCCTTTCGTAGGGTTTCCAGGTGGTGATATACAGTGTCCGTCGGTTTTCTCGTATCTTGCTGACGTTCCCTGCCCACTTCCGTCTTCTGACTTGTTCAATCACGTCTGTGATCTGTATCTTTTCTCTTACCCAGATGTTTATTTTTCTGTCCCTGTATGTGATGTTTAGTATACTCCTTTCCAACTTTGTTTGTGCGGCTGATAGCTTGTTCTTTGCTTGGGTGGTGAGTGCCAATGTTTCCGCGCCGTATGTCATTGCTGGAAGTACGCATGAGTTGTAGACTTGTCTCTTCAAGCATGTTCCAATGTTACACCCTTGAAGATGTCACGGTGCTTGGCGAATGCTGTCCATCCGGCCGTGACTCTCCTTTGAATCTTGTTTTGTCTCTGGTATCGTGGTGTGGTGGTGTATTAGCGCATATGAGTATATCATCGGCGAAGCGAAGATAACTAAGATACACGCCGTCTATCTCCAAGCCTCTGGGTTTCCAAGTCAGTCGTCGGAATGTGATTTCGAGTGTTCCGTACTCCTCTCATGATGTTGATCTTGTTGCTTTCTTTGTGTAGGTGGACTGTCATCGAGCTGTTGGTGTATATTTCCTTCAGGAGTTAGATGCACACATCATCTGTCCCCTGTTCTTGAAGCGAGGTCAGTACTGCTTGAGTTTGCACTGAGTCGAAAGCTTTCTCGTAGTCGACGAATGCGATGCAGAGTGGGATATGACATTCACTGCACTTTTCTTTCAGTTGGTTTACTACAACTCCCTACAACAATTTAATCTTCTGAAACTGTAGACACCTTTCGTAAAAACCTGAAAACATATTTGTTTGAAATTGCTTTTTCCCCCATACATTTTCGGCCGTTCCATGCTCCAATGAAACCTTTTGCCTGTCCCCGTGTATGACTAGCCAAATCATTTTGTTTGTTGCGCCTCTGAGCTTGAATTGTTTAAGGATATAGGCACTATATACATTTTATAATAATTATTATTATATTTATTCCTGGAAGTGCCAAGAGTGGATCTAGAACGTTTCGGCCGCCGGGCAGTTTCTTGTGACCCAGTCTGTGGAACAAATGTCCTATGAACATGCGCTCCAACGGCAATCTGCCGCAATTTAAGAAACAACTAAACATTGGTATTTTCTACTTAAGGAGTCTTACACAATGTATATTAAACTAATTTTAGCTCACTTTTATGTATTACCAATCTTCTTCATGTCTGTATTAATAATGTAGCTGTTATTGTGTTTTATTTATTTCACAGCATATCATTACTATTTTATTATTTTTATTATTTAATCAGTCTACGCAGATATATAACGTTTAGCTATTGAGAATTACCACGCATGTACAGACGCGTGAACAAGACAGCGGTCTCGGATTTGATGGTGTTATATTATTATTATTATTATTTTGTTATTATTATTGCCCATCAGCAGCTGACGTCGTGTACCCGGGTGATATATCTATATTACGTTAGTTTATCACTTCTCTCATACAGTGAACACCTCGTCAAACAGTTGCCGGTCGACATTGTACAATTATTAACTCATGTCTCGGATAACCGATCTGCAGAAATGATAATTTGACATAAATAGCCGCATTTCACTCGGCGAATAGATAACATACGACGAGACATGATAAGTTTATAAGTAAAGCCAACATAGTTCACAACACTGTATGATGTTTTTGCTTATTACCAACTAGTGGGATACATTGTTATTAACAGCCGCATATGCAATAATTGATATGATAATGAACGTCATAGGTGATGGGCCTAGCCGTTGTTTTCGTAAATAATACGTCAATTGATGTTTTCAAAGCACGTCTAAAACGCACTATTTCAAATTAGTTTTGAATGTATAATGGGATATCGTTACAGACATGTGACGAATACCAACTTGTGACAGAGTGTTTAAACATATTTAAATCGTGACCTAACACTCATAGTATCAAATGTGTTTAATGCCGAGGTTATTTGGGTGTTCACTATTATACTACCACTACTATATAGTTTTACATATCTGCACAATGATTATAAATTATATATTTAACAAATTAACACATACACACACACTTATCACACACACACACACACATTTTACATATATATATAAATATATATATATATATATATATATATATATGTGTGTGTATGTGTGTGTATGTGTTAATTTGTTAAATATATAATTTATAATCATTGTGCAGATATTAAACATATTCATAGTCACAATTACATCACAGCAATCTATTTTATTTGTATATTGTTTTATAGCAGACTATGTAAACACTACTGGACAAAGTCATACTCTGGAAAGGAGTGTTTAAATAAAGTTTATATTATTATAATAATTATTATTACTACAGTTAATCGGCGACAGACGTCGGTGATACGCCGGGAGAAGAGGATCGACCACTCAACTATCATGTGGCTAAAGACGGCGGTGTTTGTTGCCGCGTCGCTGATGCAGCTCTCAGGTAACTCGCTGAAGACATTCCATTTTTACGCGTCCAGCTAATGTCGCACACGAGGGTAGCTCGCGTGCCATTCTATTGTAAGAAAAGTCCGTGTTATTTGTACCTGCCCAGTTCTATTATCGATCACAGCACCTGGTGTGGCGTACAGGTGTGCTTATAGCCAACGACCATGTGCCGGACGCGTCGGCGTTCAATGATCGTCAAACAGGTCGGATAATTATGACGAAGTGAAACTACCTCGGTGACGAACTAACTGTTTTGTTAATAAAGTTGCCATCGGCAGGCGGAAGCATATTATTGTCTCTAAAAGAAAGAATGCTTGCTTTTCATATGAATGTTAACGAACAAAATTGTCGCATTATTAAAGGTTGATATCGGCTTGCAGGGAATTATAGTTTATACAAAATTATATTTACATTTCAGTGTTGTATTAATGCCAGCGGTTCAGTGTTTTTTTATTCAATTTGTGTCAATATCCCCAACAAAAATAGACAACATAAAAGTTATTGCAAACTGGACTATTTCCGTCACCTGATGATATTTAAAAACAATGGAATAGTTCGATATATAATGCCTAAAATGTCAAATAACCAGAAGATGCCACCACAAACCTCACATTGTAGATCCAAAAGGTGTGCGAGGGGAAAAGAGAACCTGACCATAGTTAACATGACCACTACATAGATACTTGATCAATGCCTATTTAGTTTGGTTGGTACATGTGAACTGTCGGTTAGGCAGCATCATGGGACTTTAACAATTACGACATATTTTACATGTGAAACGATAAGTCTTTGCATTAATGACATTAGAGAAATGTTTGAAACGAGAAAAACAATCGTTCTTATAACGCCATATCTTGCTTTCAATTGACATTGTGTTTATTTTATCTGATAGGTATGTCATTATTGCTACAAATATACACTACTGAAAAACACCTGTCTGGATGATAGATGTTGTTGAATTTTGTAAAATGTCGTTAGTATTGTCAAATCGTGTTTACTGTGATTACAAATTCTTAAACTGTAGGATGTACCCCGGGAGAGAAACAGTATTACGAATGCCTTGTGTTGTTGCAGCGGTGAGAGCGGCTCCGTACGGGGACCTTCTGCTAGCGCGGGCCAAGCGAGGTGAGTGTCTCACAGACGTCATCATGGCGGCAGACACCGCTACAAACATATTTATATACACAGAAGCTCATTTATTTTATACAGGCTAACTTGTGTCGTTACGTGTAAACAGGTAGACGCACAGCTGGCTACAAAATAATGCAAATGTTACCTATTATGAATCGATTATGCGCTATTCCTGGATTTAGTACACATCGTGCGTTTAATTACTCTACTTCCGGAATTACTAAGTGTCTTCATATCGTTTTACAATACCTCTTATAACTGTTTTCGTGGATATGTGACATATTATATACTTAAGCCGCAGTCACAGACAACTGTTTTAAATAAATATTATTATATTCATGTTATGTATAAATGCTACGTTAAATACCCGTTTACTATTGTATTACACACGTTCAACCATTACCCCTTATTGATTACATAAGATCACCGAATTGGCTCTACAGTATTATTAATTAATTATTCACAGTCTCCAGTACATTTGTAGTTGAGTTAACAAAATTATGTTTATATAAATATGCTTAGTTTACAAAGAATCGAATATATTTTCAACTATTCATCTTGTTCATATACCTCAACTTTTTTGTTATTCTCGTCACCAAGTTTAGTAACGGGTGATATATATATATATATATATATATATATATATATATATATATATATATATATATATATATATATATATATATATATATATATATAACGACGTATTTCAATTTGGTTATAACTCCATGGTTTTTGTGACAGTGATTTCAGTTAATCAAATGTGAAAGATATACCACGACTAACAATTCTCAGTTGCATGCCTCCCTAGTCACATTTCAGTACGGTCGTTTCCGCTGTCGATAATCGTGCGACACGGCGTTCCGTTAATTTCCAGCTACGTGCACCGGTATCAAGAACTGCGACAGCTGCTCGAATCCAGACCTGCAGTGTGTGGTCTGTAGAAGTGACGAAGTGATGTCTGATGACAGAACAGCTTGTCTCCGTACGTCAGAGTGATACGATAATGATAATACTAAGTACGAAGTATAAGTACTGCTGCTGCTACTGCTGCTGCTGCTGTTGCTACTACTACTACTACTACTACTACTACTACTACTACTACTACTACTACTACTACTACTACTACTACTACTACTACTACTACTACTACTACTACTACTACTACTATACTACTATCTACTACTACTACTACTACTACTACTACTACTACTACTACTACTACTACTACTACTACTACTACTACTACTACTACTACTACTACTACTACTACTACTACTACTACTACTACTACTACTACTACTACTACTACTACTACTACTACTACTATTATTCTAACTTATTGTTATTACGACCACTACTACTTATAATAATAATAACAGTAATAATAATAATAACAATGATAACAGCAATCGTAGTAATAATAATAAGTAAATAATAAAACTAAGGAGAAGAAGACAAAGTAGAAGCCCACGTCTGTTAAACTTTTCCACTTGCATAACACCTTAATTAATTTGTTTTGAAGAACAGACATATTACAAAACATACTTTTCAATTAGCGTGTCCAAGCAAGTGCCGCACGTGCAAGGAGATTGCTGACAAGAAGACGGAGTGTCTCTCGTGTGTGACTGGCTACACCCTGAAGACAACCGACAAGTCTTGCCAAGGTGAGTCCGCTAATTAACTATTGGTTTACGCCGACCTATAATTTTAGACAGTTTACCCGCCCAAATTTGAAGGCGGATACATTACTGGTGGGAATCCCAATACAATTATCCATTCGCAACCTAAACATTGTATGTAACACGAGCAGCGTGTGGCTGAAACCACCCAACATTATATATCACATGATCGCAAGCCGACTTTTAGGCGATTGCATTGGCAGAACTTAATAGACGCGTTTTGCAAAGGCGTTGGCAGTGAAGGCTGTACTGACGTAATCAGCACATCGATCTCTTACATGCGAGGATAAACCAACGTATGCACTAGCATATTCTATATGCATGTTGAGCTGACAGTGTCATTCGTCACTGCAGACAACGTATAGACAAGCCAATGGCGTTTTGGAGAGGATTCACTTTACACTTGACTTCCGTGGCAGACCTGTTCAATCAAACACCGTCTCAACTTGTGTGGGAAGCATCCAGCCATATGCTACCATTAATGTGCGCAGACTGCTCGTACACATATCCACCGCAGTCTATAGCCAGGTACTCATTTATACAGCTGAATGAACTGGAGCAATGTAGAGAGAAAGAACTTGCCCGGGTTCGAATCCGGGTTCTCTTAGTCGAGAGTCTGAAGCTCTGCCACTGAGCCCTTGTGCGCTCTATGCCTGAGCCATTGTAAAACGTAGGCCTCTACTATTCAAGAGATTAAGTAACCATTACACGACAAGTACATGGCCACAGCCATGGAAATTACCTACCCAAGAATTTAAGTAAACATTACACGACACAATCATTTAAATATTTATTATATCATGTTAAGTCACCACATTCTATATATTATAAGAACACTAAGAATAAGATGAAAATCACCACTTACACACTGAACAACTGATTACTTTATTTAATTTATTTACATAAGGGGTTTCTCTCCGTGATCACGATCATCGCTGTTCAGTTGGATTACTCTCGTGGTACTGCGTGCGCAGTGTAAATTACTATAAACCGGATACCAAGTTAGGGTTACTCGAGTATCCCGAGTAGGCCAATCGAAGTCGGCCTTAAGATGTAAAGGACCACACATGATGGTGTTCCCTTTAATAAAGGTAACAGTTCAAGTGGCGCCACTTAGGGATCGACTGACAACTTAACAGTGAAACTCAAAATAATGTTTGCTTCTCAGACATCGTCATTTTGTTGATCAAAGGCCAATGCATAAATGAGATGACAATGTACATCGGCCCACGGAGGAGTCAGACATACAATGGCACTTTTGTGAACAAATATAAAGAAATCGTGTTTGTACTTACGAAGTGCTATTAATTTCCATTAGTATATACATTTCTGCGTTGAATCTATATACCTTTTATGTACATGTGAAATATTATGTATCTTTGTCAAACAATTCAAATAAAATGATGTCATGACTGTCAGGTAGTAAGGTCGCGCTGTTGTGTGGTTGACAGCTTGCGCCCCCTTGTGCTCTGCGTGCGACATCAATGGACCTGGCAAGTGTGATGCTACCAAGTGCAACTCGAAGTCCGTGTACAACAGCGGCACAAAGAAATGCGACGGTAGGGAGCCGTTACATACGCAATCAATATATGCGGGTGTCCCTCGTGTATATTATCTACTTGTTCTTTTCTTATTCGTGTTGTGTTCTTTTTCTTGTTCCTGTAATTGTTCTTCTTCTTTGTCGTCTTCTTGTTTGTATTCTTCTTATTCCTTGTCGTCTTCTTTTTCTATTCTCTTTTTTGTTCAGTTGATGTATTATATATTGTTTTACAGATCAACATATTGCTTTTGAACTATGTGTATATCAATGTAAAACGTTATTATGCCAAAATGGATATTCATTTGCAGCGTTATAAAATACATAAATAAAATAGTAGAAAAATATGGATTTAATCCAGCAGGGATTAAATACGTTTTGCTCACAGCACCAACCAACTTGCAAACATTGTCCAGTCACATCTGGACAATGTCACCTTAGATGAGGCCACAGTGAAGCTGGGGCGGGGCTGGACACAGTCACCACCCGGCATCGCATATCATGAGACTTCAGTTTTAATTACTCTGTCAACAGAGGAAGTGCGTTTCATGGAGCAGCGCGTTTTTAACTACGATTTTTTGTTTGTCAGCATTTGGTTGGTTGTGGTAGACGTTTTCGTACAGTACGTCCTTTCAGCGCTGACTTGTTTGGGTCTAGTTAACGACGACGTTTTCGCGATTTGCGTGCGTTCTCCGTCCTCGCTTCTCGCCGGACAACACGTTGTTAGTGCGCAGTTCGCCGTCCCCGCTTCTCGCCGGCGACACGTTGTTAGTGCGCCGTACGCCACCGGGCGCTGCTTCTTCGTGCGATCGGCATTTGCTTGCACTTTGGTGAGTGATTGTTGCTTATTTGCTTCTAGTTTGTGTCGGGTAAAAGCGTGTTTTTGTTTATGGTTTCGTGTCCACGCGTGTTATCGCAGTTGCGGTCGTCCCACAGTACCACGCTGTGTGTTACTTGCTGCTCCCGCCGTTATGTTAAGTACCGTAATTAACGCTGTGGGCGTTGCTGGCGTCTCAACGCGATCGTTTTCATTAAGTCCTGGGCGTTGCCGGTCGGGTTATTCCGCCGTGTGTTTGTGTCTTGGCGTTGTATGCTTTATTTTGGGCGTGTTTTTGGTGCCCCTTCATCACAGTCTTTAGCGCTCAGGCTTGTAATTTAATATAGTTGTTGCATTGTTTCATTAAGACGCACGCCACTTTCCCACCCGTCGCTGTCGCTGGTTTGCCCTTCCATTTGCTTAATTGCTTGTACGAGAGGGGCTCAGCTGGTGTTTGGCTTTGTTTTGTCGCCTTTTCCTGTTGCCACTATGTTTTATGTTTGGTTTTCTGTTGTGTCTTTGCTTTTCAGTTCCCACCATCTGGCTTCTGACACATGTTTTTGCAGGTTTCGGCTGTCTGTTTGCTTCCTGTGTGTTTATGACTTAAGCCCGTTTATGAGTGTTGTGCTCTTGGTGTGTGCCACGTAATTGTTATTGCGTTTTCTGTTTTGTTTACGGCTTTGACCCCTTCTTGTTTGGCAGGCATGTTGTCTTTGTTTTCTTGCCAGATGGAAGGATAACAGCTTGTCTGGCGCACAGTTCGGCGTTGTAACATCTGACCTTTTGGTGTTTTTGTTTGTTTGTTAGGTCATTGCATCCAACGCATCACTGGTTTGTTCATTGTGTATACATGTGTGTTTGCCTTCCTGGGGCTTCAGTCTACGTGCACAGCTGCTCGTGACGGCTCATTATGCATGGCCTTGCGTGTTGTTGGTGGACAGGTAAATAGCGACCCTGGTGGCGCGGGGGGCGTTGTTTTTGCCATGCTTTGATGATATTGTTTTTTCCCCTTACCCATGCAGGTTCTCTGGTCGATGGCCGGTTTGCTGCCACCTTGCTTGCTGTGGGATCTGCACTGTACGCCTTCCGGGGAGGTGATTTTTTGCCCCCCCCCCCCGTCTGTTGTGTGGCTGTTTGTTTTGGTTTGTACTTGTTTGTTTCTGTGGATAGTGTTCGGCCGGTATTTTGTTGTGTTAGCCACTGTTTTTGCACAGGGTTGTGATGTTGTTTCCACGCCCTGGTGTGAGACCTAGCCATGGTGTTGACCACAATTTTATAGTGTGGGCCTACATTGTTAGCGTTAGGCCCACGCTGTGGTCGACCGGAGTGTGATGTGGTGTTTCCGCACACTCGTTTTTTTTAATATACCTGGCTAGTGTTTGCCCTCGCCATGGCGTCGACCACATGTATAGTGTTGGGCCTACATTGTTAGCGTTAGGCCCACGCTGTGGTCGACAAGTGTGTGATGTGGAGTTTCCGCACCCTCGTGTTACCTGGCGGTTTGAGTGGCTTTCTCTTAAAATGTTGGCACGTTTTGTCACTGGGCCGCGTTTGGTGGGAGTGGTGTGATGGTGTGTGTCTACTCCTTTGGTGTGGCTACCTGTTGTGCGGACTGCCGCTGTTCCCGGCTGTTGTTTTTTGTTGTTGCATGTCATTTGTTCACTGTAAGTGGTGCCGTCTCTCAAGGTCTTGTTTGGCTGTGGCTTGCCTGATCCGTCCTTGTGTTTACCTTGCCTGTCTTACAAGTCTGCACACATCGTTTTTGCCTAATTTACCTCTCTTGTTTCAGTGATGCCTACAGTGTCGGCTTGTCGACTGGCGGGTATTAATGCCCAGTCGATTTTGCTGACCGTGTTGTATCAGACATTACGTTATCCAGGAGAGCAGTGATGCAGCCTCCTGTATGCCATTGTTTTGGCAGACGGCGTGTATTTGCATGATCTTGGTTTGGCCTAGTCTCACTTATCTCTGCGTCGTGCTGCTATTGAATACTCTTCTCCCAACTTTGTTGGAACACTCACTCCATCGATAGGGGGGTCATCGGGTCAACAGTTGTATTTGCCGGGTCTTATATTGATGTTTCCTTTGACTTGTGTCCTCCTGCTTACTGTTTCTTCATAGATGATGCCTTGTGTTGATTGGGATGCCTACCACATGCACATGCTACATTCCTACTTGCAGGAGTTCCCCATTGTCTGCCTGGTCGCTGGCGGGTCTGATAACGTTATGCCGTGGCGTCACTATTCACATGTCATGGTGGTTATTCACCATGTCATTCTTTCGGCATCTGTTTGCCAGGTTGGCTCACACTTTTATTTATTTCTTATATGTGTGTTCTTTGCTTTCAGATGTGCAATTTGTTTTGTCAATGATGTGTCTTACCACCCACTGTTACGTATGCGACCAGGATGCATCGTTCGAGTATGTTATTCTGCTTCATCTGGTTTTTCCAACAGGCTGTGCTGTGAGGCCGACATCCCTGACTACTAGGTTTGTACCGTAATTGGTGCCAGGCTTTGCATTCTTACATGCGCTACATCTTCATGCGTTTGTTTGGGTCTGTAGGTTGTCTTCCGGGCTGAGGATATTTTTCCGTTGCCGCATTGTTCCGTTTTGCACAGGTTGCGGACCATGTCTAGTTTGTTGTCCTTGCCCAGGGTGTTGGCGACGTGATTCACACCGATATATGCTACCAGCCTGGCTACGTGACTGCCTGGGTGATGATGCGTTCACACATTGTTTTATGCGTTCTTGCCTGTCTGCATGCCCTGTCTGCTGTAGACCACACTTTTATTGTTGGGCGTGCATTGTGGTCGGCCTTGGGTGCTGCTGTGGTTTTCCACACCGTTTTATGTTTTCGAGCCGGTATACATGATATGCATGATTGGAGACCATACATTTCTTGTTGGGCTTGCACATGTGGTTGGCCCAGGGTGAAGTTGATGTATTACACACCCATGTATGCTTTATACTTGTTTGCATGAACTGGCTGTCTTAGACCACACGTTTGTTGTTGGGCGTTCATTGTGGTCGGCCCTGGGTGATGATGTTGTATTCCACACCCTTTTATGTTTTAGAGCCGGTATGCATGAACAGACTGTTGGAGACTATTCTTTTATTGTTGGGCTTGCACCAGTGGTCGGCCCAGGGTGATGTTGATATGTTCCACACCCAGATTTACTTTGAACTTGTCTGCTTGACCAGGAAGTTGTTGACCATGTATTTACGTTTGGGCTTGCCCCGTGGTCGGCCGAGGGTGGTATTGTTGTGTTCCACACCGATGTATGCGTTACAGTTGGTCTACATTGACTAGCTTTTGTTGACCACACCTTTATTTTTAGGCTTGCCTTGCAGTTGGTCCTGGGTGATAACGGTGCACTCCATACCCATGTATGCTACGCGCCTGACTGCTTCCATGGCCCTTGTTGTTGACCACGCATTTCTTACTAGGCTTGCTTTACGGTCGGCCCTATGTGATGACGCGTTCATCCACATCCGTATTAGCTACGAGCCGGGCGGCATGTTTCGCCTATGTTCTAGACAACACAGTTATTGTGAGCTTGCTTTGCAGCCGGCCGCCACAATTCCATGCATTTGTACTTTCTACTTTGTTTCAGGCGCGTTATGTGGGCCATCATCATGCCTCCGACTGTTTCCTGGTTTGGCTACCTGTTTTAGTGCTTCACTTTTTGCCTTTTTGTATCATATCCACTATGTTTTGTTTCCCATGATGGGCTAGTCCCACTGAGCGTGTTTGTGTTTTTGTTCGTTTCATTGCATTTGCTGTGGTGTGCTGCGGCACCTTTTTTTGCGCCTGCGCCTGCTGACACTTGGCTGCAGAGACTTTGCCCTTCGCGCCAGTCGCGTTTTCTCTTATGTGCGGAAACTGCTTTGATATATTTCTTTGTTGCAGTTGTGCCTCGTGGGACGTTGGGTTCGACTGGTCGGCCTGCACCCGTGTGCCGATGTCCTGGCAGGGGGATTCACGCGACACCTACATTGTTTTTTGACATCACGAGTGATGGCTCGACCCGCTTCAGCGCCTTGGCAAATCTCCGCAGGTCGTTTCTGCAACTGCACGAACAGCCGCCAGCGCCACCCCTGTGACTGCGCAGCTACTCTGCCATACGCGCTCGACATGTTGTTGTTTTTTCACATGTGTTGCTCGGCATGGCCGTAACATTTGTGATACATTTAGTGACACGTGCCAGTCACGTTATACACGGTTCGGACCAGTTGTTTCTGCCTAGGCACTCCCAAGACAACAACACCTCATTGTGTCACGACGCCGGGTGCTTTAGTTACCGGGGTTTGTCCATGGCATAAATCTGGCCGCCCGGCCAGCCATTGACTCTACCTCATCAGCCATCCGTGCTGGTGGTTGACATTCGTGGACTGTGCTATTTACGCGTTCCCACTGGCGGGTTCCTGCTACGCGTGTCGTTTCGCTCGATCTTGCCTGCAGCTGTTGGAGGTTAACCCAGGACGCGCCTGGCTCCCCTGCGTGGGGACAGTGTGCAGTGACTCGTGATCTGGGGCTACTTACTCTACTGCCCCAGGAGATCCACACTGGTTTGGTCCTCTGTCCTTTTATTGGATTGGGAGGTCACCTAGGTCAGCCCATTAACTTGATACCACGTTCACCTTTGCTGTTTCTGACCTTTCACATCGTGACCGGGTCAAACACCAGTGTCCCTGTGCTCCGTCTTTTCCTCCGTGTTGACGACTACCCAGTGGTCCATCCTCATTACTGGACGTGGACATGGTTCAGATTTGGATGCGTGACAAGTGGTGACATTATGATTGCCTTACTAAGCATCTTCACGGTGTCGTCAACAAAAACATTGCCTTTTTTAGGCCTACCATGCGTTGCTTGTTGTCTAATACTTTGACGCATCTTTTACTATTGACTGACCATGTGTATTTCTTTGGCTGGCGTTATATGCTGTGCCGGATCCTTCAACATATGTTTTGCGTTTTGACTAATATTCTGGTATTGATTTTCCAAGCATTTTTGTATCGAACCACCAATATATTGATCGTTTTCGTAGAATTCTGGTATCATACCGGCACTACTTCTGGTGCATTTGTACTTCTACTGGATCTGTGTTTTATGTTTTTCACCTTACAATGTCTGTGTCGCATGTGTCTCGCGTATCAAACATATATTCTAGTATCGATCAGTATCGAACAATACCTGATATCGGAACAGCACTAGGATGGCCTCGGTTTTCCGCATTGAGCCGGCTGTTTGTCTGCCTTTCTAATCTTGTTGCCGCGTCCTAGCTCATTTTTTCGTTTTATATTATCACTGTTTTTTGCTGCAATGCATTTCCTCTTGTATTTATATTTTATTTTACACATGCATTCTTGTTTCGGATGTGTGCAGTTTTTTCCGCGTACCTAGCCATTCAGCTTTTGGCCGGAGGTTGGGTGCGTGGTGTTTTGTTTTCTCTCCCTTGCAATAAAAAACAAAACATTTCAGTTCAGTGGCAATGTATGCTACCCCTGTACATCTGAGGTTTGAGTTACAGTCGGTCTGTTTCTTACTGTTGGCGATCCCCGTGTGTGTGTGATGGTGTGTCTGCTTTTGTCCTCTCTGGTAGTCTGCTGTGCTTTGTGTGGGGGTAATTAGGTGCTTTCTGGCCCCCACATTTATTTTGCTTAGATAGCTAGTTGCTTAGATAATTTCTCGTGCAATCCCCATTGACAAACATGACATCTATATGCTTTTAAGGGGATTTGCTATATTTATCTAGGCCAGCGGCAATGCTCATAGTCTTGTATACTATATGACTTCTCTTTATTTGTGGAATTAAAGGGCATTGCCCTTTTCCACCCACGTTTGTTTCTGTTTTTCTTGCTATCTCTCGCTCCATAAACCGAGCAAAGCACGGCAGGATCCCATATGTTTTACTTAGTACAGTACCGGTGAGGGTGAGCAAATTATGGATTTAATCCAACAGGGATTAAATACGTTTTGTTCACAGCACCAACCAACTTGCAAACATTGTCCAGTCACATCTGGACAATGTCACCTTAGATGAAAAACATACATCTAATTACATTATTTAAACAGTATCTAACCCTTAACCATGATAATATAAAAAAACTAATCTATTTTATAGTAATTATAATTGTGGTAATCGGATCACAAATAATAAATATAGCATAATAATGCCATACACAATACTGCTGTTATATAAGCGCATGCACGCAGCAGATACAGTAGAAATCTAATTTATAGTAATCTTTGGGACACTTTCAAAGTGACCTGAATAGCGAAGTTATTGCATTAGCGTTACAGTAATACTACCTAAGTCGCGACTCTGCTAGGGTGACCTTAATTGCAGACAAGAACGAGTGAACTATTACTATTAATATTAACTATAAAACCTGGGTAGATTTATTTGTTATTGCTGTTTAACTGCTGTGTAAATACAAAGTTGCACTCATGCGTGACATTGTCTGCTTCAGCGTGTGACCAGAACTGCAAAAGTTGCACCACCAACGGTTCGACCTTTTGTGACCCCGGAAAATGTGATGCTAAATACGTGTTTGTATCCTCATCAAACACCTGCAAAGGTAAGTAAGGAATGCATGCACAAACCATGTTATCAGACATGTATCTGACATGTACACACATTGTATAATGCTTTGTATTAATTGCAGCACAAGTTACATAAATGAATACAGCTACATGACCTCATATGTTGATGCTGTTTGTCTAAGACAAATTTAATGCATATCACATTTACGGTGCACGCCTAATACATCTTAAAATAAAATCGAACGTATAAGAGATGACACGATGTTTTAAAAACCCATCACGGACTAGTCTAGATTAGTCTCCCTGCCATCATTACCGCAGCAGATGCCCGTGCCAGACCAAACCACGAACACAAAATATTAATTAAGAACATTGCCAGCCTCCTGCACAACTTACAAACATCCATTTTATGCGCGTACCATGCCGCTGTGGAATTCACTGACATGTGAAGCAGTTACCGTAGAAACAGTCAACAGAGCAGCTATCCCCATCATCCAATCATTGACGTTGCAATAGCCCGTTTTGTGTAACCATGGAGTGCACGTTTTTATTTATTTGTCATTTATGTATTTTTTTTATTTTTTTATTGATTAATTTGTTTTGTGTTTTAGGCAACGACAACGTTTTTAGTGTAATTATGTATCTACATATTTATTTTATAATGTATTTGCATTGTTTTCATATATTTAATTTGTTAAGTTATTTAGTTATTGTATTTGTCCGTGAAAACGGCAAGATAGGCCATGTCAGTCTTGCGCTCGAAAACGAGGTTGGGGGCTCTTGGGGGAAGGAATGCCAGTTTTTCTATGCTAAAAGATAGGACTTTATTTTGTTTTTGAATGTAATAATCGGGCTGTACCTAAATAGCCCCAGATAGCTATATTTTCCGAAGGATAATTACACGTAGAATTAGTGTGACACTTTGCCGGTAAGAATAATCACATAAATCATGCATTTTAATCGATTATTATGGTGGTTGCCATGGTATCGGCGGTAATACTTGTGTTTAGCGATCTTAACAAGTAGTGAAGAACGCCATCTGTGGCAAATGTTTACATGTGTTATGATTATGTGCATTTAGACAAGTTGTCAGATATAAGTGCTTATCGAACTGTTGTGAAACCACAACGTACAGCAATGACAAATGCAAATCGCGTAAAAGCCACATACAGCTTTAAATCGTTCATACTATCGAACGTAAATCGCTATATATCTATGATAGTGTGGTATACTCAATATTAAATCGGACAGTTAAGATAAAGCATCCGTCGTTAGAATATCATTATTGTGTTCTGCCTCCAATCAGCTCCAGTCGCGCGGAGTCTCGCCATGTATCGTGACCCACTTACTATTATAACTTTTACGCAGTTTTTAAGCAGTATAAAAAGGACATTAGAAGAAAACTGGTGTTTTCAATCATATTAACAACATTTTAAAAGAAAACTTGGAAACGTAATACAATTTTGCAATTCTTCTATTTAAGCACTACACAAACACTAAATTTTGGGTAACAATAGAATATGGTATTTCATAATGACATTTGTGAATAGATCCTCAGAATAACAGAATCACGTATTGCGAATATTCAGCATACTAGTATTTCACACCATCAAAGAAAACCGGCATTGCATACAAATGTACAAACGTGTCTGTTGTTTGTACGTTAGTACAACATAGTACGCCATTCACGTTCCTTACCTTTTTTCTTTAAACAACTGAACGGGTCGTGTTAATAAATATCTTGTCATCTGCTCTACTTCAGCGTGTGGCGACCATTGCTCAAGCTGTGAGTCAAGCGGGGCTGGGAACTGTGACCCTGGAAAATGCAGTGACGGATTTGTGCTTAATACTGCTTCGAAACAATGCGATGGTAAGATAGATATATTATTAAAAGTTTAAATAATAATTATAATAATGTCGTTTGCTATGAAACCCTGCATACTTTAATATGTGCTTTCAGTTCAGCAAGAGTAATGGACCTATGCCCTTTATTTACTTTTGGAAATAGAGAGCCTTTCTACGGGTTGATCCTGAATAATATATATTAATTATTACAAACACACAATGGCACAATCCATTTACAATGTCACATGACATATTTATACGATTGGAATAATACCATTTTCTCTCTGTGTAATTCGTTCTTGTTCCATAATGAAAATGACAAGATCTTTCTTCTCAGCTACATTTGTTTTGTGAATTTATTCTTTTCAGCTTGTGCAGAGCATTGCAAGAAATGCAATGTAAAGGGCCCCAAAAAGTGTGATATCGGAGAGTGTGATGTAAACTATGGCAACAACCCGAAGGACGCAAACTGTGTTAGTGAGTGTGGCGCTGTTGTTGTTTTCATTCGGTTATATTATTAATACAGGTTCATTATACTGTACTTTAATGCAAGGACATGACTTGATGACGTGATATTTGTGTGTGCGTGTGTGCATGTGTGCGTGTGTGCGTGTGTGCGTGTGTGCGTGTGTGCGTGTGTGCGTGTGTGCGTGTATGCGTGTGTGCGTGTGTGCGCGTGTGCGTGTGTGTGTGTGTGCGTTTGTGTGCATATACGTGAGTTTTTAGAAACCAACATTCGTAAATGAAGTAAACCTAAAACTATGGTGTATCCTTTAGAACTGGACATGTATACGGAATATATGCCTCCTTTTGGTAAAACGTCATACTCTCTATACAGGCATCATACACTGTTATTGTTACGTGGGCACACAATACGCTAACGCAACTGAACAGTTTCGAAATCTGATTCTCCGCAAGAAACGTAAAAATACATGGTGTCGACAAAACTAACATCGCCAGCTATTGTGATATTTCACTGTGCGTACCCAATATAATGACTTCTGGTTCTAGTCTGCCCGGACAAGTGCGAGACGTGCAACATAGATACCAAGGGCGTCAAGACGTGCTCCAAATGTACCGTCACATACGCCACCTTCCAGGGCACGATCTGCGACTGTAAGTTAACGTATCTTGTGTAAAACGTACCACGAATAGAGGTTTTCCGCTACTATTATAGTAACAAGGACTTATTTTTACCAGTGTGAACAATATATTGATGGTGTACTTCTGGTCACTGCAAGTGATAAAACAAATGAATCTATCCATAGTTGATCTTTCAGCGAGTGAAAAATCAACAGAACTTTGTTAATAAAAAGTAATACTTTCCATTCAGGTTGATTAGCATACTCAGAACTTACTATTTATAAGCTGCTGGTTTATTTTGTAATAAACTGTCGATAAATGTTTGCAGACTGTCCGGAAAACTGCCACAGTTGTAACATTTCCGGTGGCGAGACCCGCTGCAAGTCAAACGGATGTGACGCAGGATACGTGTACAACAACGCGAATCGAACATGTCACAGTAAGAGTGAATTATCTCGGTAGCAACAGTGAACAGTGCGTCATAAAATGATTACACACACAAACACAATTTTGTTACACCATCCGATATTTGCATTAAATTGTATCATGAATGGATACGTTACCTTTTTTACCAACTTTTATACTAAATACCATACCTTTCATTTTATAATTATGGTATGTTATAATTATATTATGTTTTTATTTGTATCCACAGTAATAATTATAATAATAACATTTCTGTATTCACGATAACATTATAACAAAATTATCTCCTGTGAACACCGACACACATTTATGCCATAACAATATTAATTGTCCAATGTTCTACACATACACATCTGCTTCTTTGCCCATGTTCATCTTAACTACTCTACAGGTCTTGTACAGTTCCACCTTGATTAAGTTGTTTTGTATTTTTGCAATCCAAATGATGCAGCAACTTTCAGGTTTCCTAGTCAACGCCTAGTCTATTGATCGCAACCGCACCTTGCTTATTACCTACCATGTTGCATTTGCTGACCTTTAGAGGCCTGTTATCCCTACTAGATCTACAGTATATAGATAACTAATGACATATAATGTGCTTCGTAGCAGTCGCGTATTGCACATTGATAGGGAATCACTATTGGATGTTGCCTCTTGTAGAATGCCCGGACAACTGTCAGCAGTGCACGTACACACGCGGTCAGACACAGTGTATGTCCGGCAAGTGTACTGCCAGGTACACCTTGCGCTTGTCTGACGGACACTGCTACAGTAAGTGTTTTCACTTCCCTCTCTTAGGGCCTTTCAGTGTAGTAGCAATGCATGATTTGGTCGTAATTAATTGAACAAGCTGTTTAGTACAAAATATGACACAAATGGACATTATAAATCAATGGCAGTTTTCTTTCTTCAGCTGAGCTCAACACACGTTAGAACAAATCTTTTTGAACGAATACAATTAATCGGAGGAAGCACGCTTTAGAACCATTCACACAAATTGATCACAGGGTCAGTTAACAGTCTCGTTTTACTGTGAAATGTAATATTGCTAAATCAACCACGTATAGCCGTTCATTAACTTATTCCATGTAATTAATCGGTGTGGTAAATATGTGTGTGTATTTCCAGTTAAAAGTTAAATGTGATGTATGATTTCATCATCGTCATTGATAACACGATTATTGTCTTATGCACTATTGCTGTCACCTACACTTACAGTCTCAAAACCTATTGCAATTTTTTTTTAAAGGTTCAACCAATAGGACGGTGAATGATATTCGGAATTAGGCGCATTCATTGATGTAGCAACGCGTACACTATAATTATGAACGTTCTAATTTGGTCCTTGGATGCAGATTCTGCTACATTTGTCAAGTGTAGTGTGCCGTTCGTGCCGCTTTACGTGAACAATGTATGCTTAGGAATAGCAGATCAACCAGCAATCAATATAGGCACGTACATAGGGCCCATGACGGCCAGGGGCCCACATAAATACTGCAGTTTATTTTTATAGACTGATTATTTATTATTATCATAATGATTAACGTATCTATAATTCGATATATCTGTATAGACATTTGTCAGGCTTCGGAGATGGCAGCACTTTACACGGATAACATTCAAAAGCTGGCTAAGTGACTAGACTATCTTCTCGGCGAAGATACGATGCCGAGCGACAGTCGGTTAGGCGTGAGTAATATTAACGATTGTCTATTAAAATCAAGGTAGCTTCTATGAAAATAGTCCCTAAGAAGAGAAAAGGAAAACAAAAGATTGAATAACAGTATAGAGAAAGAAATAGGGTTGATTGGGCTGAAGGAGGAAGATGTGAAAGATAAGTGGCGTCAACTCGTACACTTCAGGCCGACCCGTGAGAAAAATGGCGAGAGAAGAGTTCATGCTGCACTGTTTCCCAAAGAAGTAGATGTGGTGTTGGCCTCGTCTGTCATATAGTAAAGTGTAAATAAAGCAATTTAGATAATTTTATGATTGGATACCGCGCTGTATCACAACAACTTATCTTTGTTATCTTAGAACGTTTTAGGCAAAACATATTATATGTCATGGGCTTTTGCTAATATTACCTGTGAATATTTTGACATATTCTCCAAGCCGGCATCACACTCGGAGATTATCCATGCCATAAATGATTCGAAAGACAACAGGAATTGTGGGTTAGGTGGTATACCTGCAGAATATTTGGAACAATGCAGTGATTTTTTTAATTCCACTGTTATCTATGTGCGTTACTAGTTTATTTGTTCATGGGATTTTACCTGAATCCATTCTATCTGTTGTACTTGTTTGTGCCCATTGTTAAAAACAAAACAGCTAGCATATGTAGCAAGAGTAATTACAACATACCTACTGCTTTAGCCAACGTTGTGTCCAAAGTTTTTGAAACAATTATTTATGACCGTATTGCATACAGCCTAAGTACATGTAATAATCAGTTTAATTTCAAGACTAAACATAGTACAGACATGTGTCTATATGCCTTCAAAGAGGCTGTACTAAAATATAGGAGTTTGAATAGTAATGTATATTCATGTTTTTATGCGTCCAAAGCTATTGATCGCGAAAATCATGATGTTCTGTTTGAGAAACTTATAAAATACTGTGTATATAGTTAGGATTTTAATATTTTTTTGTACTCAAAAAATGTATGTACGTTGAAAAAATATCACGTCCAACAATTGTTCTGTTAGTAACGGGGTGGGTCAAGAATGAAATCTTTCTACTTATCTTTTTGTGTATACATGGATGATTTCAGTAAAACAATTGAACAATGTAAATGCTGGATGGTTCCTCGTTAATTAAACATTTGATATATCCTGACGATTTAGTGCTAATGGCTCCTTCAACTATGTGTTTATCTATCTTTATTTTGTTGTAAAACGTTCAAAGATATACACATGCCGAACTTTTTGTTAAATGGGAAAACACTGCCAAGGGTTAGTAAGTTTAAATATCTTGGGCATATTATCACAGAGGATCTCAGTGACCAATATAACATATCTAAGCAATACAAGATAATGTACGCTCAAGGCAATGCCTTGATCCGAAAGTATTACATGTCTGCATAATTAGTAAAATGTACTTTATTTAAATCATATTATACTTCAGTATATACATGCCAGCTGTGGAGTTGCCATAGAGCAGAGTCAATTAGGAAACTATGTGTACTATACAATAATGTCTTTAGATTGTTATGCAATGAACCTCGAGATTGTAGTACCAGTTACATGTTTGTGTCAAGAACCAATTAACAACATGTTAATAAGACACACTCTGTATAGTGTTATGACGTGTGTAGCTAGATCGGGCAATGCAATATTACAGAGTATCATGAGTACTGATACTTTGTGTACTTCACCACTGTGTCGCCATTGGCAAAAAATGCTTTATGTAAATAGTTATTAGTCATAGTCTAGTTTACCTTGGATGTAATGTTCTGGAATAAAGTTATTGAATTGAATACTGAGACGTGTTGTCTGAGCGACGGTTAACCTAAGCTCACCCCCTCACGTATTTACTTATTCATCGACTGCCGGGTTTTGGAAACACTTTTGAACGAAGTGATTGAAAAAAGCATAAACAATATGTTGTTTCTGACAGAGTGTCCCGACAACTGTAAGAAGTGTGAGAATGTGGCCGGCTCCACCACCACCATGTGCTTCGACCAACAGTGCGAGGATGGCTACGTCATCAATCCGAGCAACTTCCTGTGTTCTCGTAAGTATACCATAACAGTATAATTGTATTAGGAATCACCTGAGAAGCTCGTTGTCATAAATAAAACGTAACTTTTTAATTTGGCCTCAATACTTGAGGCGTCCTTACCATTAACCAGTGCCTCCCCTGGATGTGCCAACTAGTTTTGGTTTGCGAAAACGATTTTGTATTCGTGTACTAAACATGTACTAAACATAAATTCGCAAACAAATGTCATAATTATAGCTTGCCATACTTATGATACACCCCGAAATTGTGAAAGAAAAACTATACACTCGTAGACAGCAAGGTTTTGCAATGTACACTAACAATATTTAGAGTACATGTACAATTACAAATTATATTTCATGTCTCCAAAATATGTAATCCACATGGTTAAAATGGACGGAAACTATTATTCAAATATATGTCTGTTTTCATTACATCAGCTGATATATAGTTACATAGGCTTATGTTTGGTAAAAACTAAGGTGTCGACATTACATCTGAGCAACTGACCCTTAATTGCTTTACTTGCTGTTCATTACTCATTATTCTCGGGTTTTGTTTAAACCAAGGTGCATACACCCGTACATAATTGTGAATGGACACATATGTTATTGGTGGATAAGCATACACGCGACATATTTATTGTGTAATTATTTCGTTGTAGTTTGTGTAAAAGTAAACTTCTTGTTTTTGTTCTGGTGCCCCCGATTACTGGTCCTTAATTGTTGTTATATTTCTTTCTTTTCTGAACTAGTTCTTTCTCTACTCCCCATTGCTTGGATCTTTTTCGCCACAGTCCTCCCAGTCCCGCTAAGTCTTTCTTCACACGGTGCTCCAATCTTAGTCGTGGTCTGCCCAACCACTGTAAATATCACGCACACACCGAACCTATAATCAGATATCAATCTACTAAAAGTAGAAGATAATTTTTACTTGTCACTGTTTGATGTTTTTTCATAAACGTGCTCATAAGCACGTTCCAGTTTTGCTTAAATCGCTAGTTTTTTTCTTCACAATCATGATAATGCCACAAGGCAAAGCCAACAAATTATTATTCCACATCATCATTCATCGAGAGCTAAAACATATATAATATATTATCTAACAACCTCATTCTGAAATGCCCTCTTGTATTTTGGATAAACTATGCACACATAACCTTAATGGTTATTCTACATAACCAACATAATACTGAATAACATGTTACAAAGACACACGACCACAAACTGTGCTGTGTTCTTAAACCACTAACATCTCTCGCTTCAACATGATTTGCATACCTGTACTGTGGGTGGTTCTCAAGTCAGCGACACATTTTATTTACTAGTCTTACTGAGAGTCTCATGACAGATAGTTCATATATTTATATTATTGCTACGTGTTCTGTATTTGTTACTGTGAAATAAAGATGTTCCAGTTCTACTTGCACTGTTCCTCTCACTCAGTTCCGTACGTTTGCCGTGTACATGTGTACCTGTTTCAGAGTGCCCGACCGCCTGTAAGAAATGTACATACGACACGACCACCAACGCCGTCTCTTGCATTCTCAACGAGTGCAAAACTGGCTACGTGATGAAAACAACCGACAAGACTTGTCACGGTAAGGCCGTTCAGAACTATTGTAACATAGTATAGTATTTAAAGGCTCTGCAATTATGAACTCCACCGTAACATTTCAATTATTGTAACTATTAACATATGTTGAAGTTTATCAGAAAGCGTTTCTTGTAGGATTAATCTTTGTGTTCCATGTATAATTTACATTACTTAGACATCCTGATTTAATAACTACTGAAATATGTAAGTAGATGTAATACTATGTCATAGTCTTGGACTAGTGTACGGACTGGCAGTGACCCTAATCATGACGTCCACAACGGCCCATCAAATTGACAATGACGTTGTGCAACGGTGTTCCTTATTGTATTTATATTGGCAAACATGAAATAAGATTGAGGATGTATAACCTAGTACTTTCGCTATGCA
The DNA here is from genome assembly GCA_025642075.2 of Ridgeia piscesae. Taxonomy (NCBI): domain Eukaryota; kingdom Metazoa; phylum Annelida; class Polychaeta; order Sabellida; family Siboglinidae; genus Ridgeia; species Ridgeia piscesae. The sequence goes on along the minus strand of JAODUO010000925.1, from coordinate 177,078 downwards.
TGTCATAGTGGAACATGACATTACATTTTGTTTCCCAGCATGTCCCAACTGCGACAGGTGCCAGTGGAGCACAACAAACAACCGAGCTGAGTGTGACGTCAACAAGTGTTCCACTGGATTCACACGCAAAACAACCGGCGAATGTATTCGTGAGTAGTGCCTTGTACACATTACTGTCTGTCACGTTATGTCACGCTGTCTATGCGCTACTGTCGACTGGTATGCACACACGCACACGTCAATGTACATGTACTCCCACAGGCTAACGCACACACTCTCATACACACACACACACACACACACACACACACACACACACACACACACACACACACACACACACACACACACACACACACACAACACACACACACACACACACACACACACACACACACACACACACAACACACACACACACACACACATACTTACATACACGCACGCACACTTGCACACACTCACATATACGCATATACACACAGAACACACACACGCACGCACGTGCGCACGCAAACATTACAGAGGCGTTGATCATCTGTGACTTGCATGAGCGCGACTGTGTCGTCGTCTGATATCCAGTGTGTATATTTAGTATACTACACATTTAACATATACGTTATTGCTATTATATCATGTTGTGCAACTGAAGAACAAAGTTTGTTTTGGCTAAATAATAGAGTAATTGTTGGAAATACGTAATGAACTAGTCTTTTCAATATTCTGCAATTGATTATGTTCGTATCGTCGTTGATTCAATTTATCGTATGCATTAATAACTTTGAATATTTTATTAGACTAAGTATGATTTATTAAAACAAATAAAAAAACTATAATTAAAACTCCAAACAAATTATATACTGTAAAACGAATAACGAGATGTTGCGATCATTCCCCCGTGGGCAGGAGGATGTGGGGGGGGGAGGGGGCGCAGAAAGACCGAATCGATATGCAGTGTTGTCTGACACTAAAACGAAAGTCAACCTTTGACGCCTCCCCATTGGACGAAATTACGTTTGATACGGATTTCGGCATTCTGAGATAATCTCTAAATTGACGCACGTTTTCAAACGTGATTAAATACCGGTTTGATCCAAAGAAAGAGAAGTGGTCAGTCAAACAGCGCCTTTGGCAGACTTTACAAACGCATATGGAACAAGACAGTTCTAAAGAAAGACACAAATATCAGTGTCTACAAAAGTAGTTGTGATGACAAATCGCCTGTGTGGTATTGAGTCCGGGGTCATCTACCGTCCTCACCTGCGCCTCATCGAGTGTATCCACCAGCTCTGCCTTCGCACCTTCCTAAGTATCCACTGAACTTGCCTCGTCACCATAAATTCGTTCACGAAAAAAGAGCCATGAGATCTTAAGAAAGAGAACGTACAAAAAATAACGCGTCCGTTTGTATCTAATGTTTCTTCACTAAACCTCTTCAAATCCGATGTTGTGATGTACGTATGAGTCATCTTATTGTACCTCATCTTGTTTTCAGCGTGTCCTGCTGGATGTCAGACTTGTACGACGGACGACACAACTATCACGTGCTCTGTCGGAGGATGCGTCGCTGACAGTTTCATTCAAGTTCCATCCAAGAAGTGTGTTGGTAAGTAAACTCGCGCGCTCGCTCTGTTTCTCTGCAAGCCTGAGGTATGTGTGTGTCTGCCGACATTCCAGTAATACAATCTATAAGGTGTGACCTTCGCAAAAATATACAAACAGTGCTAGTTGTCCGACATGCCTTTTGTAATACATTCACCCTGTGTTACTATAACGGACAACATAAGATCATATGACTGGAATGTTCCACGCTGGTGCAACGGTTCTGGTTGAAATATTTCAGCTTGTCCATTTGGCTGCAGCAGCTGCACATACAACACAAGTCCCCACAAGATTGTGTGCTCGTCAACAGGCTGTAAGAGTGGATACAAATATTCCACCACGGAACAGACATGTGTCCGTAAGTATGACATTCATCACCGTGTATGTTATACGGACGATACATACAGTTAACCAGTTGTTGTCAGTATCATCGATCCACATAAGCACGCACGCACGCACGCACGCACACACGCACGCACGCACGCACGCAAACACCGAAGCACACACATACGCAAATAGACACACAAACCGAATCATCAATGTTCGCACGTTCCAATAAGAACCGTAAGAAGGGTTAAGCCGTCTAATATTATGTGTGAATGAATGCAACACATGAAACTGTTGACTTGTATTTGCAAGAATGTCCGCCCCATTGTACGGCCTGCACCATTGATACGATTCTGGCAAAGACCATCTGTACAACCGACTCGTGTGACGCAGGCTTCACACTTGCCGGAAGCCTGTGTGTTGGTGCGTACATGCCAATTCGTCTGTCATGCCCGGGTAAAATGAAGACAATTGTATGGGTGTAAGCCTCATGAATGAATAAACATTTGCTTTTTAATAACACACAACTCCATGAAATTGGACATAACTTGTATCAGAACCTTCCAATTTGAGACTGCACTCTCAGTTTAACATTAACGTGATAATGATAAGATTGTATATTCTCTAAATGGTATGTTATATATATATATATATATATATATATATATATATATATATATATATATATATATATATATATATATATATATAATATCCCTGTCCTGTCACATCACAGTCACATTCCTGTCACATTCCTGTCACATCCACATCCCTGTCACATCCCAGTCACATCCCTGTCACATCACAGTTATATCTTAGTCACATCTTAGTTACATTTCAGTCACATCCGTGTCACGTCTCTTTCACATCCCGGTTTAATCTATTTAATGCGGATGCTATGTGTAGTCGAGAACAATGGACCACGTGGCCATTAGATCAGAACATTTCAGTATTTCAATTCATGAGTCAATACATATATGTAGTAGGATTTTGTTTGAAATTGTTGTAATATCATATCAAATAAGGACTTCTTATCAGCTTTATTATTATTCTGATAAAAAACTTAATTAGTCGATGCATCATAGCGGTACGACAGAACAATATTCATAAGTGTTACCTTTACAAGAAAACAAGAGGCAACTTTTAAATGTTAATAAATTTATTATATATATATATATATATATATATATATATATATATATATATATACATATATATATATATGTATATATGTCGGTCGTCCATTGTTCTCGACATAGCATCCATATTAAATAGATTGAACCGGGATGTGACTGGGATGTGACAGGGATGTGACTGATATGTGACTAAGATGTGACTAAGATATAACAGGGATGTGACAAGGATGTGACTGATATGTGACTAAGATGTGACTAAGATATAACAGGGATGTGACAGGGATGTGGATGTGACAGAGGCATATGAAAGGAATATGACTGTGATGTGACAGGGGTGTAATAGGGATGTGATTGGGATATGACATAGATGAAACAGACATGTAACAGGGATATGACAGGCATGTAACACGGATGTGACTGTGATTTGACTTGGATGTAACAGGGATGTGACAGGGATGTGACTGTGATGTGACTATGATTTGACTGGAATATAACAGGGATGTGACAGGGATGTGACAAAGATGTTACTGTGACAGGCATGTAATGGGGATGTGACAGGGATGTGACTGGCATGTGACAGGGATGTGACAAGGATGAAACTGTGATGTGACTGGGATGTAACAGGGATGTGACTGTGTTGTGACAGGCATGTAACGGGGATGTGACTGGGCAGTGACTGGGATGTGACAGGAATGTGACTGAAATGTGACAGGGTTGTGACCGGAACGTGACAGGTATGTGACTGGACTGTGACAGGGATTTGAGAGGGATGTGACGGGGATGTAACTGGGATGTAACAGAAACGTACTGAGGAGGAAAACTTGTGTTTCTACTTCGAAACCACCGGACTCTATTACAGCAAATTATATTTTGCCTGCTTGCAGCGTGTTCTTCCAACTGTCAGAAGTGTTCGTCTGCCGACAACTGCGACGTCTGTAACCAGGGGTATATTGTGAACAAGGCCAAAACAGCATGCGAACGTCAGTTTATGTTTAGACCGTCTCAAATACGAAAACAATGGCATTTGATGAACATTCTTTAAACCTCACGTATAATCACAGGGTATTAAACGAGACAATATTTTATAACGTAATTCGACTAAGATATAGAAAATTGTGACAGAGGATGTTCTTAATAATGGTGCCGAGCCGCAATGTCTAGAATATAAGACGCTCAATCAGGAGAACCCATTTGAATCATGAGCCGCCGTTTCTACCCTTGGGAAAGTTTGATTGCTCTACGTTGTTCCAGATCACTCATGAATATTAATAAGACATTTTAGAATATTTCTCTCCGAATAACCTTTGCGTATTACTTTCACCGCGGTTTAGTTATTCCAAGATAAGTCGAAGTACTGTTCCACTGAAGTAAAGTGAAAAGCGCTTTGAGCAGTACTGAGGACTAGCATTATGCGCTGTATAGTTTGGACAAGATTGCCACCCAGAGTATCATCTCTTGATGGCAGGTGGACAAGCAAGTCCTTTTGCTCATCGAGATTCCAACCTATCTATCTAAATGTACCCCGCCCTTCTTAGGTACATGTCGATTATATTTTTACATATTAACACTACTAGCACCTATACAATCAGCTGATAGTATGTTCCATTCATATCCTGTTCTTTGTGAAAATTAGAATTTTCTAATATATCTAGTCTGCTTCTTTGCTAATGTAACGCTGTGGTCTCTAGTCCTTCTCTCTTCCTTACTCGATAAAAAAATATGTCCTTACCCGCTAAAAAATATATTTCTGTCATTATTTTCATACCCATTCAATATTTAAAAAAATCAATCTGATCTGCTCTCAATCTCCTGGTTTCTAGTGTTGTTAAACCACTTTCTTTTATACATATTTCATAACTTTAGTTATGAATTCCTGAGTTTGGTCGCTCTCCTTTGTAATCTTACTAGCATATCAATATTCTTCTTGCGATATGGTCTCCACGCTTGTATACACTATTCTAAATGAGACCTAACTAATGCCATGTACTATGCCATGTGTCTTTAGTTTAAGTAATAATCTTTGATGTGGCACTTTGTCAAATGTTTTTTTAAATCTAACTAGTTTATATATATATCCCTCACTTTGTGACATCTTCTAAAAAACATAACATGTTTGTCAAGCATGACCTCGCTTTTATAAACGTATTGAGATGGATTGATCAAGTTATTTTTAACAAGAAAATCAACCACGTGATCTTTAACTTGTCTTTCTAATAGTGTCCAAATCACCGATGTTAATCTCACTGGTCCATAGTTATCTGACTTGTTTCTTGAACGTTTTTAAAATAATGATATGATGTTTGCTTCTTTCCATTCTAACTGGACTACTCCCACCTCTAATGACAAATTGATCACTGTTGTAAGTGGTATGCTAATTTATTCTACAATTTTCAATATTAATTTGGGAGGAATCCCATGCACTCCAGGTGATTTGTTATCCTTCATATACATTATTTTCTTAGCTACCATTTTAGGGTTATAATTAGTTGTCCTAAATAGTCTCTCTCCCTTCGAACTTATTAGTTTTTCTGCCACTATCTTGTCTTTCCTTCGCAAGATGGAGTCGCCCATAAATACCCTTTCTGTTCTCAATGCCCCTGCCTCAGAGTAGCTCCTCCGTTTTGCATCTACCTGGTCGTTGACTTTCCCCTTGCCGCTTTCTTTGTTGTTCCTTTCTTTCCTGCCTCTTTTCTTCCTGTCATCATACTTGTTATTGACTTCCCTTTCGACATATCTACTCTCACTTCCTTTCTTCCCTTCAACTTTCCTCCTGTCACATGTACTTCTCTCCATTCCTGTCCCATTGTCCCCCCTCCTCTGCTTTCACTTTCTCCCCTGTCACCTTCCTGCATGTCATGTTTTCTGTTGTTCTTTCTCCATTTGTTTTCCTTGCAATCACCCTCCCGCCTCTCAGTCTCCTTTCCTCATCCTTCTTGTCACTCCATTGCTCCTTCCGACTTCACTCAATGTCATCGCTGTCTATTGCACCCGTCTCTTTGGTCATTCTCATGTCCATCCCCTTCACAATACCTGTTAGCCTAGCTGTCTCTGCTGCTAAATAGTCCACTTTCCAACACCCAAAGCACTGGAAAGTAAACCATTCCTCCATTGTCTCTGCCCATGACTTTACGCATCCAGATAAGGCAAAATCTACCAAGCTGTGGCAGTGGTTACGCACCAAGTGCCTCCTTGCCTTCACTTGCCATGCTATGATTACTCAAAATTAACTTAGTCGGTATACCAACTCAGCCTTTAGAAAGACTGTTTATTGTGCACAGCAACTGTAGCACACATTTTTGTGTTATACACAATTGACTACCTACGCTACCGCGAACACAAATTTTTGTGTTTACTGGTACCGTTCCCTAGCGGATACGTTGAACACTACCTACATAAACGAACTAGGGTTCGTACTAAAAAGCTTATTTATTTTTAATAACAATGCTACCTGATCAAAGTATTATCTTACGTATGTAGCTGTTATTCTTATTACTTTATCTGTTATACATTCTATCAAATAATCAGGTTTGCCAAATCTTGTTTACAAACTTGTCGAAGGCTAGATTACCCTATTATCACCTACTATACTAATCTGCTCAAAATTACTGTTAACTAACAGATTGTTACCACAACTACTATTCAATATATGTATATTACTACTACAGTATGAATAACCTTAGCATAAGAATAATACTTATCAATCAATATTTCCTCTTGTTATTTAACTGTTATGCACCACCAATGTCAACCGTCGACATCCGCCAATGTTCCCGCAAGTGTGTGTGTGTGTGTGTGTGTGTGTGTGTGTGTGTGTGTGTGTGTGTGTGTGTGTGTGTGTGTGTGTGCGTGTGTGTGTTTATGTGTGTGTGTTTATGTGTGTGTGTGTGCATACGTGCATGTGTGCGTGATTGTGTGAGTGTGAAGAACTTACAGTTACATATATATATATATATATATATATATATATATATATATATATATATATATATATATATATATAAGTTAGTCCCCCGTTTGTATATAGCATTTAATGACATCTTATCTACGTGGCTGATACTTAAATAACGATGCTCACCCAGTGTTATCTTTGACAGCCTGTGCTGCCAACTGTAATATGTGCACGACAAAGGGCAGTGGCAAGTGTGATACAGCCGGGTGCAAGACAGGTTATAAACTAAAAGCTGACTTCACGGCATGTGAAGGTAAATTACGTTGCTTCACTGCCCTAGCTAATGTGTATGGCTCCGCAACTGTATGTATGTATACATACACACATTCATGCATCCACACACACACACGCACACACACACACACACACACACACACACACATATATATATATATATATATATATATATATATATATATATATATATATATATATATATACGCACACGCACACGCACACCACACGCACACGCACACGCACACGCACACGCACACGCACACGCACACGCACACACACACACACACACACACACACACAACGACAACTGTTTAAAGTGTTAGAAGAAATGTAATGCATGCGATAAATGTAAAGATGATATTTGGTTGGCTTAGAATCGTGTTTAGAAGGAGAAGACCAATACCGAGGTGGGACAAATGTGCGATGGCGGCGTGACGGAATTGGTAGTTGAGAGACGGTGGAATGACGTTGTATGGGTGATATGATGAGGATAAAGCGGATTCGAGAAGAAAGCCAGATGTTTAGCAAAATACACATATGTGCCGTAATTGTTTGAAAGTGAAATCAATTTACCACCACGATAATAATTTGTCGCATTTCACGCCAAAATACGTCATTGTAATTTGTTCAACTTAATTATATATTGTATATTTGCAGCCTGTGCGAGCACACAACTATGCAAATCGTGTTGGACATCGGGAAGAGACAAATGTGATATATGTACGGCCGGCTACATCCCGAACGACGACAAAACAAGCTGCGTTGGTGAGATTCATGTCCACAAAATAATAATAATAATAGTAATGTATTGTTCTTTAAGTGCCGTGTCTGTCGCAGGCGATGGCGATCATGGTCTTCCATAAAGCATGGTCGCTTGGAGTGTCTCGCAGTTCGGTTGTGCTCATTCCATACCATATTGGCAGAATATTTATTACAATTATCTATTCTCAGCCATTCTCTGGAACTAATGCGCTAGAATCATAATTGCACAGTCATGAAGAGTCACGATTTGCAAATGCAAAAATGTACAGACGATATTATTATGTAGAATATATCACCTTGTTGCTTCGGTCATCGCGAAAAGGGTTTTTAACGTAAGTCATGATGCCACTAAGCATAGTAAATAACTTCAACCGAACGTTAGTGTTCCAGGTGAAATAATTGTGTTAAAAATATGAAATTGTATACCAATAAATTAATCTTTGGATATGACAACACGAAATGCCTTCAATAAAATTGCCTATCCAAAGTGAATGAATTTTCAACTATCTGGAACGTTGTGGTGATTATATCTTGACATGTCGGCCCAAGTATCGAACGTCTGCCGTGCTGCCTATTCGAATCTATTTCGTATTGCGAAAATACGAACGAATCTCACAACTGCAGCGTGCAAGACCCTCGTCCACTCCCTCGTCACATCATGGCTGGACTACGGGAACGCTGTCCTGTACGGCATATCGGATCGCCTCTTGCACCGTCTAGAGATGGTACAGGGCTCGGCGGCCAGAGTCGTCCTACGGATCAGACGGGGCGACCGGCGAAGTATGACGGCCGCATTGGAACAACTGCACTGGCTGCCCGTAAGATATCGCATCGAGTACAAAATACTCGTTATTGTGTTTCGGGCCTTGCGTGATCGGATGCCAACGTACATCGGCTCTCTGATCACGACGTACGTGCCGCGCGCGCCCTGAGATATGCAGACCGCGCCTTGCTAGTGGTTCCTCGCACAGCCTCGAACGTTATGGACGCCGCTCATTCTGTCGAACGCATTTTCTGAGGATTTACATTCCATAGAGTGCATGAACACATTTAATGCATACCTTAATACATTATATTTTAAAATTACTTTTAATGTCTAGTTCCTCTATACATTTTTAGATTGACTTTAATGTTTTAAGTGGCTCAGCCAGCATATAATTTAAATTATTTATTAATTGGTTTTAGATTTAGATTTATATATATATATATATATATATATATATATATATATATATATATATATAATATATATATATATATATATAATATATATATATATTATTTACTTGTATTATATTTTCTTTTTACAATGTGAACACTACTGAACAGAGCTTTGGATTTTAGTGTATAAATAAAGTGTATTATTATTTATTATTATAAGTACGCATTTTTAATATGAACACTACTTAGAAACCTGAATGCAGCCGCACCCGAGGAATCCATGATCATTTATGTCGTACGATGATGATTGTTACACGTGGATATGTATTGTAGCCTGCCCAGCCGGATGCAGCTTCTGTACGTACGATGCGACTACATCACAGACCAAATGCATCCTGGGACAGTGTGATGGTGGCTTCGTCATGAAGTACGACGGAACATGCTTGAGTATGAAAATACTTGAATTATATGTGATAAATACAACTCAAGAGAACAATCGAACTCGGCATATTCGTGTTCGCTATTCTGTCCAGTTGGCTACAAAGACAACCCAAGTTACAATTAGGATATTCCTAAAGTTATTGTATTAAATATTAAATCATATATCTCGTGTGTGTGTGTGTGTGTGTGTGTGTGTGTGTGTGTGTGTGTGTGTGTGTGTGTGTGTGTGTGTGTGTGTGTGTGTGTGTGTGTGTGTGTTGTGTGTGTGTGTGTGTGTGTGTGTGTGTGTGTGTGCGCGCGCATGTGTGCGTGCGTGCGTGCGTGCGTGTGATTACCAGTAATACACTTTTACGTTCTCCATAATGTTTTGACGGGATTGTGCCTGTCACTGAATCGTTCATACGCGTAGAATATGCACGTCATCGCATATAGGATATCTATATGCGACGACGTGGTTGGCAACACCTTCTAGTCATAGAAGGTGTCGCCAAGAACACTAGTTGTTGAGTTGTGTTTGTAGAGTGTCCCATTGGCTGTGCGGCCTGCTCCCTCAGCGCCGACGGAAACACTGCCGTGTGTCTGTCCGGCAAGTGCAAGCAAAGTTACGTTCAGGCCACAGACCTCAGCTGCAAACGTTAGTCTGCCTTAATGCTCTCCTGCTGTTGCAAGCTTGTTTCAACAACAACTGCTATTTTCTTACAGACAATGATAAAGTTGCAAAACTTCATGTTCCCATTAATACAGCATATATCACACAATATTTCTATAGTAATTGCGTGTAAACATTTACTTAAAACATGCAAATAAAAGTAAATCAGCTAATTTTACTTATAGGGCGTGGCCTTTATGTGTATCTGTTTCCCCTGCCAGTGTGCCCGAGTAACTGCGTCAAGTGCTACTTGCAAGGATCGACAGCCATGTGTGCCGCCGACGGATGCCACGACACGTTTGGACAGGCTTCTGACGGCTCCTGTTTCTGTGCGTTGCTTAGAAATATATACTAGACGTCTTGCATCTTAAGTTGCATAATTATGTAACCATTTCTTACACTGTAAGTTTTTGCTAACATAATATTAATTTAAAGGTACGCCTTCAAAATAATAATTGTTCTGTCTACACAACTATTTTTCAGTATGAACATTTCATATGTTGTACACATCATTTTGTCCAAACAATTATTCTTTGTTATTAATGCGATAAAGTGACGAAATAAAGTATATTTCGTATATTTCTGATCACATTTATCAGCAATGCATGGATATCAAGTAAAGTATACAACGGCTACACTTTAATTTCAGGGTGACAACAGAGCCTAGCCTATAATCAATTAACATATACCGATAATAGTACACAACCTACTAGATCAAACATCAAAAATCACTGCGTACGGCCCCTGATAACAGCGTAATCGACGTAACTAGAAATCACGGTGAACGTATACAATATTAACCTTGATATATTGATTAGTGTAAACAGCACGCAGATGGATGTCTATGAAAGGTGCAAATAACAAGCTAGCACCCGCACAAGCAAAAATGAGGTGTAGTATGTTAAACATAACATATCGGGACAGAAAAAGAAATGTATGCAATAACCAATACATGTCCCGTGTGAAAATGAGATTAGCGTAAATCTCGTTCATCCTTAGACAGGTCACGCTACTCACGACAATGTCATCAATCCTGAAATCTCGACCCACACCCGACCTTACTTCTGAAAGCATGCCTTGACGTATCAAATAGATCAATAACAGACATCATAAATGCATCATTGTGCTCCGGCTTATTTCCTGAAGATTGTAAATGTGCGCATGTAAACCCAGTTCTTAAGAAGAAATATATGCCTAAAGAACAACTAAACAGCTATAAATATATTTCAAACCTGAGCTTTATTTCAAAAATACGTGGAAAAGTTGTAGCAAAGTGTCTTAGGTCTCACACCTACATAAATGGCTTATCAAATTACCTCCTTTTAAAATACTGCAAACAAGGATATAGCAAAACTTTAACGTGTCCAAAATTGTTTGGCAAGGGTAATCATGCAATCTCGTTTTTCTCACTAAGTGCAGCTTTTAAAATCACTGCATTGACTCCCTGTGAAATATCGCATCATTTTCAAAATGTATACAATAGCCTATCAAGCCCTCTCATCAACTCAACCAGCAAATTTGAATTCGATGCTCATTCCAGCTCAACCAGTAGTAACCCTCTTTAAATTCCTCGGATGAAAACGAAAGTTGGAACCCGAGCTTTTTCGGTTGCCTTACAAACTGTGTGGAATTCGCTTCCCATCGATTTAATGTTGCTTATCCTCCTTAGCTTCCTAGCACCTTCTTTCATCCATCGACGGCTCGCGCATCGTTTTACGAGGGTGCTTAATCTGTTGGATTTGTCGCGCCACTGAGCTTGACCTTCGAGGATATTGGTGCATAAAAAGTCGGCATTATTAGTATTTATATTATTATTATTATTATGAATATAAGAACACGACGCAAATGATCATCAGACATAATTAGTTTATGTTGTTTAGATGTAGAATGTAAAACAAATGGTAGAAAAGATATATGGATCAGATAGTACGAAAGCGATTGTTGTTAACATTCATTGTGATATGTCGAATTAAATGGTCATCTGAACATGTTTGTAATCCGTAATAATTCGCTATAGTGGCTATGTTTTTTGTTCGCTGCAGCCTGTGACCCTCAGTGCAGGGACGGCTGTGCCTCTCAAGGAAAAGACAAATGTGACACGACATGCAACGATGGGTATTCGTTAATCTCAGACAACACATGTGTCAGTGAGTATACTCTTTTTGTTCACGCTGTTGTTGTAATAACAACAAGCCGAATGAATGAAGACAGAACAAACTATGACATCGTCATTGTGTTATGAATGGGGATACACATCTATGCGTATGCGCGTGCGTACGTGTTTAAGTGTGTGTGTGTGTGTGTGTGTGTGTGTGTGTGTGTGTGTGTGTGTGTGTGTGTTTGTGCGTGTGTGTATGCGCGCGTATGTGTAATATTTAATCTCAGATTGACGGTTCTACGTGGTATATTTTATCTTAGAAATATTAGCACGCATTACACAGGGACCCATAACAACGCACATCATGTACAACTGTATTACATATCGTACATAGGTGATCAGCCATTGATAAACCTTATGATTGCAACATGAAGTACGACCCACAATGTGACAGCGCTCGACTTGTTCATCTATGATGTTGTAATAATTTTAGCAGTATTGTTATATGGCTGGATACCAGTAATACCGTCGGATGACAGATTTACAAAAAGGCAAAGGCTGATAAAATATGGATTATAGACTATAGTCTATAGTCATCAGCTCGGTTTCTGTTACATCATGCTAGGAAAATCAGGTCAAACATATCTTGTGTGATAGTTTAATGAGCTTAACTGTCCGACTTAATATAATATTGAGTTTACCACACTGTCATAGACATGTATCGATTTACGTAGAGCAGATAGCAGTAACGTTTTTGGCCATGTGTCTTACGGGATTTGCATTTTACATTGCTGTACATTGTGGTTTCACAACAGTTCGATGAACACTTATATATGACAAGTTGTCTAAATGCACATAATCATAACACATGCATACATTTATCAGCCTATTATCACTTGATTTTATGAAAATGTCTTCTAAATCAGTAAACAGAGACGATTCAGACACGTCTGTATTTCAGATAACATTTCGACTGACTATGCCGAGTAGTCGTTCGTGGTGTATAATGTTTACCTTTTACCTTTGACGATAATATATATATATATATATATATATATATATATATATATATACTATTTTAGTGTGAAGATAGTACTGCAATGTCAATGAATATTATACAAAAACAGCTCGTTTCGGGGAACATCCGCAGGGATTCCATTATAGATATGATTGGTTTTAATAAAAAAGCACCCACACCTGTTTCAGTACCCAAGGCAGATCGCCTTGTGAAACTCTGAAGACAAGCTGGACCAATCACAGTGCGTGATTTCGAAAAATAGTAGGCTTATGTGCACTCTTGTTAGGAGTGTTACGGTCACAACCTGCGAATCCAGTTTGCTACAAATGATTCAGCTAACCCTTATATAATGCGTTGCGCGTCTGCCCGAGTAGTGCACGTATTCACCACTCGTGGCTTGCTAGGATGTAGAAAACAGACAGAATAAACTGTGAACAAATATATTTACTTCAGAGTGTGATGATGGTTGCACAAGCGGATGTACCACAAAAGGGGCAGACCTATGCGACTCCGCATGCGACACTGGATTCTGGTTTGACGCTGCAACCTTTGTGTGTGAAGGTGAGTGCATCTTTATTTCACGAAACCTACATTGAAAAACAGCTAAGGATCTACGTATGCATGTCAAAACAATACAGTATATCAATATGCTGTGCCTGAAGAACGCTGAATTGCCACAAATACGATCAGCAACTGACAATATACTGAACTGCTATAAACGGATATAGGGCCCTACCTAATATTTAGTCAACTACGGTATCGTGGATCCTTTAGGGGATCGTAGATTCCGGTTAGCCCAACTCATGGAAGGGTTTGCTGTTATATTATTACTGCCTAGGATTGTGCTTTATCCTCCAGAAATACTACATTAGTATCCCAACCTATTGAAAAGCATCTTGCTGCAAGATCCTACGCTATGCATAACTTTTAAGAAGTCAGAAACACTTGTGCGTATTAACATTGACACATATGATCAGTAGACGTAGACTTAACATATTTATAAAATGGTGTTTGATAAGGGAAATACGTTATATTAGTGAGAACGTACCAATATTGTTGTTCTTTTGATCCGTCGAATAAAATGATCATATCGATAATAGCAATCCGAAATATACTTATTTGCCGGTAGTGACGCTATATATTTTGTTTGTTCGCTACAGTGTGCGGCAAGACTGAAGGGGCGGGCAAGTGTAAGGCGACATGTAAACCTGGATTCGGGGTTGACAGTGCAACCAAACAATGTGGCGGTAAGCATACGTTTCTTTCATCTGATTTCAGGAGTATAAACCTGAACGTCTTTCTTATATTGTTTAATATCATATTAGAAATAACAATATTGCATATGTTATGTGCACACAATACTTTAACATGTTGGTGTGTGCTAAATTTTAAACGTTAACACTGTTGCAATCTCGTCCTACCTACTTGATGTAAACAAATTATTTTAACACGCAATGGATATGGTTTTCTCTCACTCCTTCGGATTCTAATTATAGAGAGGACACATTCAACAATTCAATAGTGGTCAGTTTTATTTTCAGTTAATATCATAAAGCAGAACGTTAATGTATGTGAATTGTCCATAATAACAGTTATATGTCCATTTCCGGTGAATGCATATTGTTATTATTGTTAGGTTTCATGATAATGATCCGTTCGATCCCGTTTACTCTTTCATATGCACGTGTACAACACATAACAGTAATATACTGCACAAAATGGAGTAGGAACAATGAACTATAAATGGACGTGAAACGCAGACCATTAATTTGAGCGTTTCGCCGGTTCACAGTATGCGATACGAACTGCAAAATGTGCACTGCGAACGGAGCCGGTAAATGTGACCCAGGCCAGTGTAAGGACGACTTCTTCTACTCAGATGTTGACAAGTTGTGTAGTAAGTACCCTGGTGTAATTGGTGTATTGTTATTATTAGCTTGTGTTTAGCTGCATTCGCACGTTAGCGTTTTTATTTATATACACCTCTGTTGTATATTAACATCAGAAAAAGAGACAGACTGACGGTTTGTTTTGGTGACAGTATAGAGTATACACAAGCTTCTAAAGGTAATGGTAAGTTGTTTATTTTCATGAAAGTATATATATGACACGGTATATTTCAAGATGAAATTGATTTTATTTACTAATTGCTATAATGGCATTGTCATATATGTAGAGCTCCCTACTACGGTAGTTTTTGAGCATGTTTTCAGACGACACAGCATCACATCTGACTTGAAAGTTGAATGATTATGCTGCCACAGTCCAGTCTAACCTTGGTATGATAGCCTCTTGAGAATCAAAGTGGGTTATGCGGTTCCATCCTGAGAAATGTAGCATGTGTCCACTACTCGCAGTTGTCACCCAAAGCAGTATAAGTATATGCTCACTGACATGTCCTCCAATATGTAACATCTGTGAAATATTTTAGTGTCGCCATCAGCCCTGGTCTTCTGTCGTGGGAACAGCACAAAAATAACGTTTTTATTCCGATGCGCATTCAGTTTCTTTGAGATGAACACAACATGTACACATATTAACAAGATGTAACTTCATCTACAGAGCCCGATTGTAAAGGCACACATATCATGTCAAGCACCGCTTGTGCAAGTGAGTATCTTATTCTGTTTACACGCACAATAAGATATATATATATATATATATATATATATATATATATATATATATATATATATATATATATATATATATATGATATATATATATAGTGTATATATATATGTATATATATATATATATATATATATATATATATATATATATATATATATATATATATAAATATATACAGACTCATAATGAGTTCATCGTTCTGCGGGGCGGGGGGGGCGTCGGTTGGGTGGGCGTACACATTTACCTTACGTCAGTTCCTAAATTGTAAAGATTAAATAGATTACTCTCAAGACGGTATTAATCTCAAAAGTCGTCTAAGAAAATATGTTTCGAGAGTGCGTTACATCATGTTATTTGGACACATGATTGTGTTACTATTATGCTTGTTATCTGACGACTTTGCTTTTTCATACAGCGGCCCATCCTGGTTGTTTAACAACGATGCTCACTGAGACTGGCGGATCGACAACGTACTGCCCTGAAGGCTTTTGCGCAGTCGGCTACGTGTGGTCAAGCACAAACACCGGAACATGCACTAGTCAGTTAATTCGTTATCGTATATATATATATATATATATATATATATATATATATATATATATATATATATATATATATATATATATATATATATGTACGTGTTTTTTTAATGCGAGTACACATACACATACACATACACATACACATACACATACACATACACACATACACATACACATACACATACACATACACATACACATACACATACACATACACATACACATACACATACAAATACACATACACATACACATACACATACAATAATATAATATATATATATATATATATATATATATATATATATATATATATATATATATATGTACGTGTTTTTTTTAATCAGTATATATACACATACACATACACATACACATACACATACACATACACATACACATACACACAATATATATATATATACATATTAATAATACACATAAATAAAATATATATATATATTCAATTAAAACAAAAATACATATAATATTATATTAATGTACAAAAATGTATATAATATGATATATATATATATTATATATATATATGATATATATATATTATAGTATTTATTGTATTTATTATATATATATTATATTATATTATATTATATTATATTATATTATATTATATTATATTATATTATATTATATATACTATACTATACTATACTATACTATACTATACTATACTATACTATATTATATTATATTATATTATATTATATTATATTATATTATAATATATATATATATATGTGTGTATGTGTATATATACAAGCACGTATTTAGATTGCGGCTATGTCACATTTTAGGCATGGTGGAATGTTAGTCGGTGTGCAAATGGTGTTCTGTTACTCCTTGGCACCATACAACTAAAACATTATTTTCATTTGATTATGTTTGCAAGACATGGTACACTCAAAATCCTTGTCCAGTGATTGTGTTAATGGTGTCGTGTTGTTTTGCAGTGATCGTAGTATTGTGTTCACCGAGTGTTCATCTTGCACGGTGCGTTCATTTCAGAGTGTCCTACTAATTGTGAGTCGTGCTATTTGGACGAGGCCACGCCAAAATGCCTTACGAGCGGCTGTAAGCAAGGATACGCCCGCAAGTCTAACGGCACATGTGCTAGTGAGTGTCGTTGGTAAAAACGGGGTGCGGTGGAAAAGTTATTAGAACTTCCGATTCCTAATTAATAGATTCCTAGTCGACGTTCGAAATATCCCTCTGTGGTTTCAGACCATGTGTTAACCCTATCACTACATGTTGCTCTCTTTCAAAAAGCAGTATAAATGAGTATATGGTGGTGGATATTTGGATAGCAATACTCTTTAACTCATTGTGCCAGAATGCTTTATGGTGAAGTCAATTGCATTGTGCCAGAATGCTTTATGGTGAAGTCAATTGCATTGTGCCAGAATGCTTTCTGGTGAAGTCAAAATTGTCTTCACTGTTTGAATACGTCTGACCAGAAGTAAGGTTTGTATCATTCTATGCACTCTTATGGACTGGACACGATGTTTATGAACATAGCTTATCTGTTTACCTTTACGCTACGGGAACGACATTGTCGTGTATTAGAATGTATCCCAGAGCGTGAACAATTTCGTTCACTCCACTTTGCTTTTGTCGTTCTGAAGAGGTATTAACAACCTGGCGCCGATGTCGGAGGTAATCCAATATTACACACACGGAAATGAAAACGAAGTACGTTGTGGACTCGTATGTAAAATAAAACACGTGCGTTTGTATACAATTTTGTTCAGTAAACCTCTTCAAATCCGCGTTTGTGACGTACGTGTGAGTCATCTTAGTGTACCTCATCTTGTCTTCAGTGTGTCCGGCTGGATGTCAGTCTTGTACGACGGACGACACAACTGTCACGTGCACTATCGGAGGATGCGACGCTAACGGTTTTATTCAGGGTCCAACCAGGGCGTGTGTTGGTAAGTATACTAGCTCGGCTGTATCTCTGCAAGGCTGAGGTATGTGTGTATCTCCTGACGTTCCAGGTGGTAGCAATCTATATGGTGTAACCTTCGCATAAACATATCAACAGTTGTCCGAAATGCCGTTTGTAACACGTTCACGTTGTGTTACGATAACGGTCAACTTAAGATCATACGACTGTAGCGTTCCACGCTGGTGCAACGGTTCTGGTTGAAATATTTCAGCTTGTCCAATTGGCTGCAGCAGCTGCACATACAACACAAGTCCCCACAAGATTGTGTGCTCGTCAACAGGCTGTAAGAGTGGATACAAATATTCCACCACGGAACAGACATGTGTCCGTGAGTATAGATTATACGGACGATGCTTAGAGTTAACCATTTGTTGTCATTATTATCAGTTAGGTCACATCACATAACCGTAGGTGTATAATGTGTGAGACGGCGCTATACATATGTTGTTGCACGTTTTACCATCGATCCACGTACGCACGCACGCACACACGCACGCAGACACATAAGCGCTCACATACAGTAGACACACAAACTGAATCATACATCTTCGCACGTTCCAGCGGGAATGGTCAAGAAGGTTAAGCCGTCTAACATTATGTGTGAAGAAATGTAACACGTGAAACTGTTGACTTGTATTTGCTAGAGTGCCCGCCCCATTGTACGGCCTGCACCATTGATGTGGCTCTGGCAAAGACCACCTGTGCAACCAATTCATGTGAAACAGGCTTCACACTTGCCAGAGGCCTGTGTGTTGGTGCGTACATTCCAATTAGTCTGTCATGCACACGTTAAAGTGAAGACAATAACCCCATAATAACACACAACTCCATGATATCGGACATAATTGTTATCAGATCCTTGCAATTTGAGACTGCATTCTCAGTTAACCATTAACCTGATAATATGGCAGCTGCAAATAATTAGTCTGTGATATATATTTACATGTATATGTTTAAACATACACACACACACACACACACACACACACACACACACACACACACATATATATATATATATATATATATATATATATATATATATATATATAAATTAGTTATGACTGTGATGTGACAGGCATGTAACGGAGATATGTGACTGGGATGTAACAGGGATGTGACAGTGATGTTATTGGCATGTAACATGGATGTGACAGGGATGTGAGTGGGATGTGACTGTGATGTCACAGGGATGTGACTGGGATGTAACAAGGGATGTGACAGCGATGTGATTGGGAAGTGACTGGGATGTAACTGGGATGTGACAGGGATGTGACAGGGATGTTATTGGGAAGTGACTGGGATGTGACTGGGATGTGACAGGGATGTGACAGGGATGTTATTAGCATGTAACAGGGATGTGACTGTGATGTGACAGGGATGTAATTGGGATGTGACTGTGATGTGACAAGGATGTGACTGGGATGTAACAAGGATGTGACAGCGATGTGATTGGGAAGTGACTGAGATGTGATTGGGAAGTGATTGAGATGTGACTGGGGTGTGACAGGGATGTAATTGGGATGTGACTGTGATGTGACAGGGATGTGACTGGGATGTAACAAGGATGTGACAGCGATGTGATGGGAAAGTGACTGGGATGTGACAGGGATGTGACAGGGATGTAACTGGGATGTGACTGTGGTATGACAGGGATGTGACAGGGATGTGACAGTGGTGCTATTGGCATGCAACAGGGATGTGACTGTGATGTGATAGGGATGCGACAGGGATGTGACTGTGATGTGATAGGGATGCGACAGGTATGTGACTGTGATGTGACATGGGTGTTACTGGGATGTAACAGGGATATGACTGTGATATGACTGGGATGTGACTGTGATGTGACAGGGATCTGACAGGGATGTGACTGGGATGTGAGATAAATGTACTCAGAAAAAAACCTGGTGTTTCTACTTCGAAATCACCATACTCTATTACAGCAAATGTTATGTTGCCTGCTTGCAGCATGTGTTTCGAACTGTCAGTCGTGTTCGGCAGAAGACAAGTGTGGCGTATGTAACATAGGATATATTGTGAACAAGGCCAAAACAGCATGCGAACGTCAGTTTCTTTTTAATCCGTCTCAAATACGAAAATAATGGCATTTGGTGAACATTGTTTAAACCTCACGTATTATTCACAGGGTATCAAACGAGATAATATTTTATGACGCTACTCGACTAAGATATAGACAATAGTGACAGAGGATATTCTTAATAATGGTGCCGAGCCGCAATATCTAGAATATAAGACGTTCAATCAAGAGAACCCATTTTAATCATGAGCTACCCGTTTCTACCCTTGGGAAAGTTTGATTGCTCTACGTTGCTCCAGATCACTCATAAATATTCATGAGACATTTCAGAATATTTCTATCTGAATAACCTTTAGTATTACTTTCACCGTAGCTTAATGATTCCCAGAGAAGTCGAAGTACTGTTCCACTGAACAGCTCTGTCAGGGAGTAAAGTGAAAAGCGCTTTGAGCAGTACCGAGGACTAGCATTCTGCGCTGTATAAGAACTTACAATTACATACCTATAAGTTAATAATTTGTCGAAAAACGCATTTAATGAATATATGTCTTCGTGTTATCTTTGACAGCCTGTGCTGCCAACTGTAATTTGTGCACGACAAAGGGCAGTGGCAAGTGTGATACAGCCGGGTGCAAGACTGGTTATAATCTAAAAGCTGACTTCACCGCATGTGAAGGTAAATTACGTTGATTCACTGCTCAAGCTAATATCTAGGGCTCAACAAATGTGTGTGATTATGATATGGATTCGAGAAGAAAGCCAGATGTTTTAAAAAATACACGTGTTCCGTAAATGTTTGAAAGTAAAATCGATTTATCACCGCAATAATATGTCGTATTTCGCGCCCAAATAGGTCTCGGGAAAATATTTAAAAACAAAGATATTGTGTACATTTGCAGCCTGTGCAAGCACACAACTGTGCAAATCGTGTTCGGACTCAGGAAAAGACAGATGTGACATATGTTCGGTCGGCTACGTCCCGAACACCGATAAGACAAGCTGCGTTTGTGAGATTCATGTCCACAAAATAATAATAACACTTGTAATGTATTGTTCTTGTAAGTGCCGTGTCTGTCGCAGGCGATGGCGATCATGGCCCTCCATGAGGTCGCTTTGGTCGTTTGGAGTGTCTCGCAGTTCTATTATGTTCCTACCATACCATATTGCCAGAATATCTATTATAATTTTATCTCAGCCGTCACTTTGTTGCTTCGGTAAACGCGAAAAGGGTTTCTAACGTAAGTTATTATACCACTAAGCATAGTATATAACTTCGACCGAACTTTAGTTTTCCAGATGAAATAATAGTGTTAAGAAAGATGAAATTGTATACCAATAAATTAATCGTTGGATATGACGACATAAATAATTTCAAAAAATGTACATATCCGAATTGAATACATTATCAGCTCTCTGAAGCATTGTGGTCATTACAAAAGCACTTTGTATGTATGAACACTACTTCGAAGCTGAATGCAGCCGCATAAGATGAATCAATGATCATTTATGTCTTACGATGATGCCTATATTAACTGTTGATTTTTACACATGGATATGTATTGTAGCCTGCCCAGCCGGATGCAGCTTCTGTACGTACGATGCGTCTATATCACAGACCAAGTGCATTCTGAGCCAGTGTGATGGTGGCTTCGTCATGAAGTACGACGGAACATGCCTGAGTATGAAAATACTTGAATTATATGTGATAAATACAACTCAAGAGAACAATCTAACTCGGCAGATTCGTATTTGCTATTCTATCCCGTTGGCTACAATGACAATATAAGTTACAATTATGATATTCTTAAATTTATTGTATTAAATCCTATATATCTTGTGTTTGCGTGTGCGTGCGTGCGTGCGTGCGTGCGTGCGTGCGTGTGATTACCAGTACTACACTTCTGTGTTCTCCATAAGTTCTCAGTGTGCCTGTCACTGAAACATTCATACGCATCATCGCATATAGGATATCTATAATAGATGACGTGCTTGGTCACAGTTTCTAGTTATAGAAGGTGTCGCCAAAACACTAGTTTGTTGTGAAAGTGCGTACTGGGACAATGTAATGCTGGCCCCGTCATGACTTGCGACGGAACGTGCTTGAGTATGAACATACGTGTATTATTTGAAATAAATGTTACTCGATTAAAAAGAGAACGAACTAACTCGGCGGTCGATTGGTATTCGCTCTTATGTCCAGTTGTTTACAATTTCAACATAGGTTACAATAAGGATGTCCCTATGATAAATGTATTAAGTCATGTATTTCGTGTGTGTGTGTGTGTGTGTGTGTGTGTGTGTGTGTGTGTGTGTGTGTGTGTGTGTGTGTGTGTGTGTGTGTGTGTGTGTGTGTGTGTGTGGTGCGTGTGTGTGTGTGTGTGTGTGTGTGCGATGTGTATGTGTTGCTTGTCTGTCTGTCTGTCTGTCTGTCTGTCTGTCTGTCTGTCTGTCTGTCTGTCTGTCTGTCTGTCTGTCTGTCTGTCTGTCTGTCTGTCTGTCTGTCTGTCTGTCTGTCTGTCTGTCTGTCTGTCTGTCTGTCTGTCTGTCTGTCTGTCTGTCTGTCTGTCTGTCTGTCTGTCTGTCTGTGTCTGTCTGTATGTCTGTCTGTCTGTCTGTCTGTCTGTCTGTGCGTGTGTGTGTGATTATCAGATATACATCTGTGTTCCCTGTAGTTTCTCACGGGATTGTGCCTGTCATTGAAATGTTCCTACGCGTAGGATATGCAGGCTATCGCATATAGCTATAGAAGGTGTCGCCAAGAACACTAGTTTGTTGAGTTGTGTTTGTAGCGTGCCCCATTGGCTGTGCGGCCTGCTCCCTCAGCGCCGACGGAAACACTGCCGTGTGTCTGTCCGGCAAGTGCAAGCAAAATTACGTTCAGGCCACAGACCTCAGCTGCAAACGTAAGTCTGCCTTAATGCTCCTCTGCTGTTGTTAGCTGTTTTCAACAACAATTGCTCTTGTCGTTGCACGCTTGAGTTGCTGTTGCGAGTTAAAACCTCACTTCTTGGTGAAACACCTTAATAAATTATGATATGTATTTGTTTCCCTGCCAGTGTGCCCGAGTAACTGCGTCAAGTGCTACTTGCAAGGATCAACAACCGTGTGTGCCGTCGACGGATGCGTCGACACGTTTGGACAGGCTTCTGATGCCTCCTGTTTCTGTATGTTTCTAAGAAATATATACTAGACGTCTTGCATCTTACGTTGTACAATTTATCAGACATTATGTAATGATTTGTTACATTGTAAAGTCATACTAACATAATATTAATTAAAGATTACGTTTTTAAATAATAATTGCTGCTGTCTACCCACTTTTACTGGGATGCTAACATAGTATATTTTTCAATATAAACATTTCATATTTTGTACACATGATTATGCCAAAACAAAAAGGATTATTCATTGTTCTTCATGCGGTAAAGTGACGAAATAAAGTATATTTCGGCTCACATTTAACAGCAATGCAGGACATTCAACGGCTACACTTTAATTTAATTTAATTCAGGCTGATAGCAGAACGTAGCCCATGACCAATTAGCATATTCTGATAATAGTACAGAACTTACATGATCAAACATAAGCATCACTGCGTACGGTACCCTGATAACAGCATAACGGCAGTAACTAGAATTCCCGGTGAACGTACACAATATTAACGTTGATATACGATAAGTGTAAACAGCACGCAGATGGAGGTCTTTGAAAGGTAATCTATTTGGGATAGTGCTATGGCACCAGAAAAGAAACTACTACATACATAAGGATAACATTGGAACAAGAATACAGCTCCTGCTTACTTCCTGCACTTGAAGTCTGGGACCTAGTTCACACAGGTCGCACTGACGGCACGGAAACATAGACATGCAATATCTAGGCAAATACCAAGCTTGCACCCGCACAAACAGAAATGGGGTGTAGT
Source organism: Ridgeia piscesae (assembly GCA_025642075.2). Taxonomy (NCBI): domain Eukaryota; kingdom Metazoa; phylum Annelida; class Polychaeta; order Sabellida; family Siboglinidae; genus Ridgeia; species Ridgeia piscesae. The sequence continues at coordinate 152,593 of JAODUO010000925.1, read as the reverse complement.
AAACACTACATATCGGGACAGAAAAAACAAATGTAGGCAATAATCAACACAAGTGCCGTGCAAGAATGAAATTGGTCAAATAGTGACTTTTTATTGGAAAGCGAATTTCGACAAATGCAACAACTTCTAGAAGCCATGATTTTCCCATGTTTTCACAGTGGTCGGATATCATTACAACGCCCTCACAATACCTTGACATATCTACACAGTCTGCCTTAATCTTTGTTTCAACCCGAAATTACCCCCCAATTCCCCGTTTGAAGTAAACATTTAAATTATCATTGATCCTACTGCTAGCGGGATATGTAAATCTAATTCCTGGACCTGCAGTCAGGCGCAACATTCGCTTGGGCACCATTAATATTAGATCTATTCGAGAGAAAAAAACTGCCTCTCTTTCTCGTCTATTAATTAATGTCTAAAGGAATTGAAACCCTTGCTGCCACTGAGACCTGGCTGAGACCCCATCACATAGCGGCATATATTGCCGACATTTCCTTTCCGGTTATGCCTTCCACCATCGACCACATCTAGTTGGTCGAGGCGGTGCTGTTGGTTTTCTCATGTCAAACTGTTCCAAATAAACCTGTTCATCAGCCAACTATACCAGCTTTGAGTCTATTTATGTTGACATATCAAATTCGTGCTTCTCTGGGTATTGTATTTGTATTTATCGCCCTCCAGGTCACCCAGTTAATTTCTTTGAAGAATTCCAGGATCTCTTCGAACATGTTACAACCATACACACATAAATATTAGAACATTGTTGCTGATTGTAATCTTCACTTGGATACACAATTTGCAGCAACTACCATGATTAATGATCTCCTGGCATCGTTTGACACAAAACAACATATCAATTTCTAAACACACATACATGACCATTGTCTCGACCTCTTGATAACTCACTCCTCTTGTAAAAGAGTCAGACACCCACAGTTTCAGATAAGGCTTATCGGATCATAACACAGTATTTACTTATCTTAACGTTCCTTATATTAACGTTCCTTATCTTAACGTGTTTTACAGAACCATTCACATTATCAACATTGCGGCATTAATGACTGACATCCTCATGTCCGACCTAGTCACACACTCGAAAGAACATGTATCAGATTTATACGAACAGTACCGTGAAATACTTGCTTAACAAACATGCACCCATTACATTTAAATCTGTGTCACAAAAGTCGCCAGCTCCTTGGATGACCCCGGTAACGATCAAATCTAAACGGCGCCCTCGCTATATGGAACGTGTCTGGCGTAAATAATGTTCATCCTTAGACAGGCCACGCTACTCACGACAATGTCATCAATGTAATCAATAAATGTCAAAGGCAGAATCAGATTATTACGAAAATATGGTCTCACATAACTGTGCTACACCAAAACACCTATGGAAATACATAAATCAAATTTTACACAGGCGGCCTCTACCAAATAATGGATCAATCAAGTCATTGTGTTACACTCTTTTTCCTGTCATTTAAAGAACTAATTAGCCTTATCCATTCCGCTTTCACAGGTCTGATTCTCCACAAGTAAATTCTCAACTCGCATCGTTTGAACCAGCCATAATTGCTGAAGTGAGAACAATAATCATGTCCTCCCCAAGTAAATCCTGTGATCTCGACCCACTCTCGACAATACACACCTGAAAGCATGCCTTGACGTATCAAATAGATCAATAACAGACATCATAAATGCATCATTGTGCTCCGGCGTTTTTCCTAAAGATTTTAAATGTGCGCATGTAAACCCAGTTCTTAAGAAGACATCTCTGCCAACAACTAACCAGCTATAAACCTATTTCCAACCTGAGCTTTATTTAAAAAATACTTTAAAAAGTTGTAGCAAAGTGTCTTAGTTCTCACATCTACATAAATGGCTTATCAAATGTGTCGCAGTCTGCGTACACACAATTTCACTACACAGAAACAGTTGTTTTTAAAAGTACACAATGATATTAACCTTAACATTGATAATGACAAAGTTACCGCATTGACCCTGCTTGATATATCCGCCGCTTTCACACCATTGCCCACGACATTCTCATTGGACGTTTTTCAACTTGGTGCGGCGTATCTTGCACAGCCCTGAGCTGGGTTTATTCATACCTCACTGATAAACAGCAAGCCATGAAAATAGGTAACTGCGTCTGAAACATGCTGCCCACCTCATGTGGTGTCCCCAAGGTTCTGTTGTTGGGCCTTCGTGTTACACTTGATACAATGCCACTGTGCTCTGTTATCCAAAGTCACAACCTGTACGCAGATGACACACATATCTACATTTCTTTGACTACATAAAATACTTGTCTCTCCCTAAACCAGCTCAGGGATAGTCTCCATGATGTCTCCCTTTGGATAAAAAACGATAAATTAAAGCTACATGCAGATAAGACCGAATGTTTCATCGTTGGTATATCAACGCAGCATGCAACACTCGATGGCTTTTTCCACAACACATATCCTGAGCCACAGTATCACACCAGCCGCCTCAGTTATTAATTTCAGAGTAAGGTTTGATGTTTTTACCATATCCGCGATCATCGCCGTATTCGCTTTTCAATAATACTAACATGTTGGAGTTGGCTATATTTGCTGCAATACATACGATAACACTCTTTCGATCTCGATCTAAACTTCATGTAAACAAATGCCACGTGGAATGATTTTAACACGCAATGGATTCCGTTATCTCTCAATCCTTCGGATTCTGATTATAGGTAGGACACACCCAACAATTCATTGATGAACAGTTTGATTTTCACTTAATATTATAAACTAGGCAGAAATCAGAACGTTAATGTATGTGAATTAAAATTATATTATATGTCAATTTCCAGTGAATGAGTATTATTATCGTTATTAGATTTCATGATAATGATCCGTTCGATCCCGTTTACTCTTTCATATCCACGTGTACAACACATAACAGTAATATACTGCAAATAAATAGAAAACTAACAATGGACGTGAAACGCAGACCATTAATTTGAGCGTTTCGCCGGTTCACAGCATGCGATACGAACTGCAAAATGTGCACTGCGAACGGAGTCGGTAAATGTGACCCAGGCCAGTGTAAGGACGACTTCTTCTACTCAGATGTTGACAAGTTGTGTAGTAAGTACCCTGGTATAATTGATGTATTGTGTTATATATATATATATATATATATATATATATATATATATATATATATACATATATATATATACACACACACACTTGTGTTTTTATCTACGTACACACTGGTCCTCTGTTGTGCATTTACATCAGTAAAAGAGACAGACTGACGGTTTGACAATATGTACAGTATACACAACTTCTAAAAAGGAATAGTAAGCCTTTTATTTTCATGAAAGTATTTATACGACACGATATATTTCAAGGTAAAATTTATTTTATTAGTGTAGATTTATGTTTCCGACTAATTGCTATATGGCATTGTTATATATGTAGAGCTTCCTACTGTGGTTGCTTTTGACATTTACCATAAGCATGTTTTCAGATGACACAGCATCACATCTGACTAGAAAGTTGAAATATTATGCTGCCACAATCCAGTCTAACCTTGGTATGATAGCCACTCCCAGTTGTCACCCAAAGCAGTATCAGCATGTTTCACTGACATGTCATCCAATATGTAACATCTGTCAAATATTTTAGTGTCGCCATCAGCTCTGGTCTACCGTCTTGGGAACAGCACAAAAATAACGTTTCTATTCCGATGCGTATGCCCTGTATATATATATATATATATATATATATATATATAAAATCTTCAAAATGTTGACGTTGGTTGGTTTACTTGTACAAGAAGAAGAACACGCGCACCCCCGCAAACTACGGTTACATTCTTTGTGATGTACATAACATGTACATATATAAACAAGATGTCTCTTCTTCTACAGAGCCCGATTGTAAAGGCACACATCTCATGTCAAGCACCAATTGTGCAAGTGAGTGTCTTGTTCTGTTGACACGTACAATAAGATACACTTAAAGATAATATAGACTTTTGAGGTTATATTGGAAGTTCAACGTTCTTTCGTTTTTCCTCATCTCGTGGTAGCGTTGTTTAGGTTAATGCACGAATAACTTATTTCTCTTCACTCTTGTTGGAATATTGAAACACCATGTTTACTTTTCTTTGTTTGGTTCCAATCCACGTCATGTGTAGTAACATCTGTATTTTTTCTGTGTGGCGTGCGCATGGGTTTGTGCGTGCGTACGTGCGTGTGTACGAGTGAGTGTTTGTGCGCGCGTAAATGAGTATATGTGGGCGTACACATTTACCTTACGTTAATTCCTAATTTGTCAAGATTAAACTCAAGACGGTATTAATATCAAAATACGTCTAAGAAAAGATGTTTCGAGAGTGCATTACATGATGTTATTCGGAAACATTATCGTGTTACTATGATGAGTGTTATCTGACGACTTTCCTTTTTTATAAAGCGGCCCAACCTGGTTGTTTAACAACGATGCTCACAGAGACTGGTGGATCGACAACGTACTGCCCTGAAGGCTTTTGCGCAGTCGGCTACTTGTGGTCAAGCACAAACACCGGAACATGCACTAGTCAGTTAACTCTACACACGCACGCACGCACGCACGCACGCACGCACGCACGCACGCACGCACGCACGCACGCACGCACGCACGCACACCACACACACACACACACACATGAGCGCATACAAGCACACATATAGACACAAATACGAATTTAGTTTGTGTGTATGTCACTTTAGCCATGGAGGAATGCTAGTCGCTGTGTATGTGGTGTTCTATTACTCCTTGTCACATTATCGTACGACTAAAACATTATTTTCATTTGATCACATTTGCAAAATATGGTACATTCAAACACCTTGTCCAATGATTCATGATGCAATTTGGCTATGTTGCTGCCATTCATTGTGTTAATGGTGTCGTGTTTTTTTCCGCAGTGATCGTAGTATTATGTTCACAGTGTTTATCTCGTACAGTGCGTTCTTTTCAGAGTGTCCTACTAACTGTGAGTCGTGTTATTTGGACGTGGCCACGCCAAAGTGTCTTCTGAACGGCTGTAAGCAAGGCTACGCC
>JAODUO010000925.1:125000-142500 GCA_025642075.2 Ridgeia piscesae | reverse complement strand
GTATGTATGTATGTATATATATATATATATATATATATATATATATATATATATATTCCATGCATTGACCGAATGGTGACACATACTTATATTTATGTGTGAAATCATTACGTTTTCTTTGTCTTAGTTTGCCCGACCGGGTGCGCCTCTTGTAGATACGAGACATCCTCGTCAGCCAGTCCGAAATGTCTGCTAGACGGTTGCAAAGAAGGCTACTTCCAACTCACAACCACCATGGAATGCAAACGTATGTTTTAACTGATTTAGTTTCAATAGTTCCCGTCTCGTTAGATACATCCATTGATCAAAATTCTATTTTAACACTTGTCATACCTAGTTTGTTATGTATATTTGAATAGCAGTATAGCACAGGAACAAATGTGTGTGCGTGTGAGCATATGTATATATTTGTACACGTGTGTGCGCGCGTGTATACATATGTGAGTATATTTACCATTACATCAATCGTCATTACTTTGTTGTTGTAGAGTGCCCGTCTCACTGCAAAAAGTGTGAAGCTGACTCGCAGGGAAACAACGTAAAATGTGAGGACCAGCAGTGCGACACCAAGTACGGACTGAAGGTCACCGACAGCCTCTGCTACAGTAAGCCATATAATTATACTCAATTGTCCATCCGTTGAACTACGGTGGACTCTTGCAAAATCGTACATGAGAGAATCAGCCGTTGAGTGGAACCAACGCTATTCCCATATGCATGTACACGTATTGCGTTAGTCTAAGATTTAAAATAATAACAGTATAGGAACGTTCATCAAAACGTCGCTTTTCTGTGCCATCGTCTGAAAAGGGTACAGTTATATTGAGCAGACCTATATTCTATCACAAATGATGGAAACATGGCACAATTCAGACTACCATAATAAAGCATCTAGCTGTTCACTGGAGCAGTATATTGACGAAACTGATTGCAGACAGGCTCACAAATATTAAGCTAATGAGACTCCTCTAACTATTTGGACAATATTGTCGTCACATGAAAAGAAGATTCAGAATATCATGGGCGCCCACTTACAGCAATAACAGGTAATATGTTCTAAATTGATGCTGAAACGGCTGACTTCCCAACACTAATGACTCTCATTAAGAATAAATGTCTGTAAATATATGTATGTCTGTCTGCCTGTCTGTCCGTCTGCCCGGCCGCCCGCCCGCCCGACCGCCCGCCCATGCGCCCGCCACCCACCTGAAATTCTAGTACAGAATAGCGTCGTGAGCAGGAAATCGCTACCAGAAAGTTTGTAGAATCAAACCTTCCAAATCAAGACAAGCAGCTGCTCAATCAGCTATTACGTGTATCTTAATATGCACTAAATTGATAATACGGATTTTCGTCACATACATCCGGCATATTGGAACCAAAATTCTGCAGTTACACTGCACCGTTTTGTTTCAGGTTGTGGTACCGAATGTAGGAAATGTGACATCTCTTCGGATGGCACCGCCACCTGCCGGATGTGTGAAGAATCATATATTCTGGAAAACAACGAATGCAAAGGTGGCATTGTTATGTCTACATTTATACGATGACCAGGCCGTGTGTATTTACATAATAGTAGCTAAGGTAAAGCTAAATGCTAAAGTAGTGTTTACTAAACTGACGTTCAACCGTTTCTGAAATGTTTCCACTTCAATTTGAAACACTACATTTACGTGCAATCAAACTTCACGAGGAAAACGATGTCGTAAAGCTGCAATATATTGAGCACAGAGACAGTTTAGACCATGATAGCAAGACAATTTACCAATTTGTCTGAATTACCTTTTACATCATGTCAATATCTTTCAAAAATGATTTGGTGTGACTATAAAGATGTTGTCGATACAAGTGTTTGCACAACAGCGCATGTTCACCAATTTATGCCATTTGTCGACTACGAGTGAGATAAAGGTTGAAAATGGGTGATGATAGTATTTGCATTTGGCCATAAAACCAACCAACCGTTTTTGTCGACATAATGCCCATCAAACGGTAAGATGTGTGTGTGGTCAACTAAGACCATCTGTGACATTGGACAATGTAACTGTTAATTAAATCCTGCTTAGTTAAGTTAATCGGAACAGGTCGATACGTTTTGCGTTTCAAGCGGTAAACAAAATATTTTGGTTGTCTTAATGTATGCGTATGTTTACTGCGTGTAATGCACGTGTCAATAGAGGTAGACTGCTAAGCATGGCTACTTACAAACATGTATATCATCATCTAAAGAGTCTCTAATTTCGTTGGGTATGTAATGATATGGTATTGACATATAGGTAATACCATAAATGAACATGTCAGGTCAGCACTCTAAACTCCTACTGTAACAATGATATAAATGCTATCGTATCGACAAGACGGCATTGGCTCTCTTTTTAAACTTCAGTTAGCAAACATATATTTGCATTAGAGTGCATATATCTAGAATCGACTACCTGAACGCTTAGTTTCATTCATTCATTCATTCATTCATTCATTCATTCATTCATTCATTCATTCATTCATTCATTCATTCATTCATTCATCTCACTCACTCACTCACTCACTCACTCACTCACTCACTCACTCACCACTCACTCACTCACTCACTCACTCACTCACTCACTCACTCACTCACCACCACCACCACCACCACCACCACCACTCACCACCACCACCACTCACCACCACCACCACCACCACCACCACCACCACCACCACCACTCACTCACTCACTCATTCATGCATTCATGCATTTACTCACTCACTCACTCACTCACTCACTCACTCACTCACTCACTCACTCGCTCACTCACTCATTCATTCATTCATTCATTCATTCATTCATTCATTCATTCATTCATTCATTCATTCATTCATTCATTCATTCATGCATTCATGCATTTACTCACTCACTCACGCACGCACGCACGCACGCACGCACGCACGCACGCACGCGTCATGTTTAACACAATTTACCGGGAGGTAAGAAGTTGTAGCTGACGTACGTACACGTTACAGTCTAAAGCTATACCCATCTATATAATTTAATACATATACTGTTTATTAGAATATAATGTTTATTAACATTTCGCGTAAGCTATATGACGTTGCCGTTAGCATTTGCAATATCACATCTAATTACAACATTGTAATGTATCTATTGTACTAACTATAACTCATGTGATATCATTTGGTCTGCGTCGCCTATTGTTAAGCAATTACAGAACGAAATAGCAAACTAAGTTCACACTGCAATTACTTTGCCAAAGCCGATAAACACGTCTAGGCCCGTTGCCACCTATCAATACAGTACTTAAGCATTATTACACGTGGTTAACAGACAGCCATGAACTGTCCTTTGATGAAACAATCAAATCGTTTTATTAGTCAACCCTGTTGTTTTGCAAGCATATCTTTAATGCATACATGCTGTTGCTTCAGAGTGTCCCAATAAGTGTACGGCATGCACGTACAACCCAACTACAAGCGTGGCTGAGTGTACATTATGCGTCGCTGGTTCAGCCATCAAAAGTGCTGACAAGACGTGCGGAGGTGATGGTGTTAAATTTAATATATTAATAAATATGACTGTATCCGTTCATGTATATAGGTGAACATGTTTAGTTCCCTTCACATACGTTTACTAAATTACAGTAATTTGTTTGTACTGAACACCATTTTGTTTGGAATGGTTGACGATCTCTCTACAAATGTCAAGTTGTCACGATACATTTATCTCGCATAACAACTGTTGGTTTACAGAGCACCAATTATATAACCATATCCCCCAACTCTGTTTGCACTTTGAATTATAAAATCAATAAACATCTAGATATGTCTGTTTTCCGTGCATAACTATATTTTGTAACTTTCCCTTTCTCTCTGCACAATAGGGCCTGCAAGTCTCGCGCGCGAAAACGAGGCTGGGGGCAGTTGGGGGCAGGAGGTCCATTTACTCCATGTTAACATATAGGACTTAGTTTTGTTTTGGTCGTAATAATCGAACTGTCCGGAAATAGCGTATTTCAGTTATATTGTCCGAAGGGTTATTACAAGCAGAAGCAGTGGAACACTTTGCCGGTGGCAATGATCACGGAAATCATGAATTTTAATCGATTATTATGGTGGTTGCCATGGCAATAGCGGCAAGTACTTGTATTGGCGATCTTGACTAATAATGAACAGTGCCAGTTTTCGCGCAGTACAACCTGTTTGGGCCAAACGTATACATGTGTTATGATTATGTGCATTTAGACAACTTGTCAGATATAAGTGCTTATCGAAACCACAACGTACAGTAATGTAAAACGCAAATCCCGTAAAAGACACATACAGCTTAGCATCGTGTCGATTATCTGCACTACGTAAATCGCTATGTGCCTATGATAGTGTGATAAACTCAATATTAAATCGGACATATAAGATAAGAAACGTATAACACAAGATATTTATGAACTGATTTTCCTAGTATTCATCACTCGGAAGCTACAACTGTCATCCATCGTTAGAATATTATTCTTGTGTCCAGTCCCCAATTAGTCTCGCTTAGTCCCCAATAAGCTCCAGTCGCGCGGAGTCACGCCATGTATCGTGACCCACTTGCAGGCCCTATTAAATTAATTCGCACCATTGAGCTCCAGTTGATACTACTGATAGGTAATATGAAATGTGCCTAGTGATTATTGTTCTTCGCGTTCATCCTAGGGCCCCGTCTAAGTAATTATGGATTCACTTACACCTAATTATTGCTAATTGCTATCTCGCTAGTATATGTAACACTCCAGTGTTCTCAATAAAGCATCATGTTATGCTGGAGTAAGGTTGTGAACCTCCGTTATCGTGACAGATGTATATACGAACCATTATTGTCTCTCAAAGGGAACAGCAGTTCTCACTGTTGACCTCAAATTATCACACTGTATTTATTATCAAGGTTTCTGTATCGTGCAAATTGGCTTTACATTGGAATAGTTACCAGTGGCGTAACATCATAATTATGTTATTTCTAGACTGTGCCAGTAATTGTGTCAATTGTACTAATCCGGGCAATTGCGACTCGTGTAAAACTGGCTATCTACTGAAGGCAGACAAGACGTGCGAAGGTAACTTGATTGACCATGACACTCAGTTTACAATCTATTTCACTGGGCTTGAATTGGGTGTAAAGATATATCAGAAACAAACACAGATAGAGCGCGCAGACTGACGTGATGACTTATATATATACACGCTATATATATATATATATATATATATATATATATATATATATATATATATATCCGTCCCGGATGGAAAACATGGAATAACCATTATAACACGCTAGCTAAGTTATTAAACTGATGCTGATGTTCAATGCGTGTACTCTAATAATACATACTGGCAAAACCCTTAGCTAGTTTACTGCAGGAACATACTAAGAGTAATTTTCGAAATAGGTCGTTTAATAAGTGTACTAACTACATAATAATAATACACAGTCATGAGAACGTATTTTCAACAATATATATATATATATATATATATATATATATATATATATATATATATATATATATATATATATATATCCCGTCCCAGATGGAAAACATGGAATAACCATTATAACACGCTAGCTAAGTTATTTCCCGGCTTTGAAAAAAAAATGCAATATTTAACTTTCCTGTACATTGGAATTAAGTTATAGCAGACAGAGTTGTTGCAGAGGTACGCGTTCGTGGTTTACAACAATAATAATAACGTAAACATTAATCAAAATATCTGCGTACACCCAGTGACGTGTTTGCAAAAAGATAGCAATATATTTGCACACATATATACAGAGTTACAGCTTTTTGATGATTGAACGCTAACGTTTTACACCCCAGGCGAATTTGAAAACATTCCAAAGCTACGAACCACCACAATGACAATGAATCCGATAATCAGAATACAAAGGTTCAGATTAAAACAAGCATACATAACTATATGGGTATGTTTCCACAAATATAAAAACATACGTACATAGACAAACAAATCAACAAACGAACAAACAAACAAACAAACAAAAAACAAACAAACAAAACAGACAGACACACACACACACACACACACACACACACACACACACACACACACACACACACACACACACACACACACACACACACACAAAATCGCAAAACCGAATTGTTTTATACCATAGATGTAAGAGAGTTGCGAACATTGGGAAACAATATCAACACATGGATCAATGGCCGTTAGCAATTATTGGGAAACTATTCTTGCTGTAAGATATTTGATATCTTGTTATTGTATTGATCATCACGGTTTTCTATTTTACAACGTTTTCACTAGTGATATTTGTCCTTTACAGCCTGTGACCCCAACTGCAACAGCTGCGCCTCCAGCGGAGCCGGGAAGTGCGACTCGGGACAATGTCACAGCAGCTACGCGCTGGATGCTACTGAGAAGACGTGTGGAGGTAGGGGAAACGGTATAATGTATTTGTAAGACGTATGGAGGTATGGTATACAATATAATGTATTGCTAATACGTGTGGAGGTAGGGGATACAGTATAATGTATTGGTAAGACGTTTGGAGGTACATGTACTGCTAATACGTGTGGAGGTAGGGGATACAGTATAATGTATTGGTAAGACGTGTGGAGGTAGGAGATACAGTATAATGTATTGGTAAGACGTGTGGAGGTAGGGGACACAGTATCGTGTACTGCTAATTCGTGTGGAGGTAGGGGATACAATATAATGTATTGCTAATACGTGTGGAGGTAGGGGATACATTATAATGTATTGGTAAGACGTGTGGAGGTAGGGGATACAGTATCGTGTACTGCTAATTCGTGTGGAGGTAGGGGATACAATATAATGTATTGCTAATACGTGTGGAGGTAGGGGATACAGTATAATGTATTGGTAAGACGTGTGGAGGTAGGGGACACAGTATCGTGTACTGCTAATTCGTGTGGAGGTAGGGGATACAATATAATGTATTGCTAATACGTGTGGAGGTAGGGGATACATTATGTATTGTAGACTGTGGAGGTAGGGGACACAGTATCGTGTACTGCTAATTCATGTGGAGGTAGGGGATACAATATAATGTATTGCTAATACGTGTGGAGGTAGGGGATACATTATAATGTATTGGTAAGACTGTGGAGGTAGGGGATACAGTATCATGTACTGCTAATACGTGTGGAGGTAGGGGATACAATATAATGTATTGCTAATACGTGTGGAGGTAGGGGATACAGTATAATGTATTGCTAAGACGTGTGGAGATAGGGGATACAGTATAATATCTTGCTAAGACGTATGAAGGTAGGGGATACATTATAATGTATTGATAAGACGTGTGGAGGTAGGGGATACAGTATAATATCTTGCTAAGACGTATGGAGGAAGGGGATACAGTATAATGTATTGATAAGACGTGTGGAGGTAGGGGATACAGTATAATATCTTGCTAAGACGTATGGAGGAAGGGGATACAGTATAAAGTATTGATAAGACGTGTGGAGGTAGGGGATACAGTATAATATCTTGCTAAGACGTATGGAGGAAGGGGATACAGTATAATGTGTTGGTAAGACATGTGGAGATAGAGGATACAGTATCATGTATTGCTAATACGTGTGGAGGTAGGGGATACAGTGTAATGTATTGGTAAGACGTGTGGAGGTAGGCGATACAGTATCATGCATTGCTAAAACGTGTGGAGGTAGGGGATACAGTTGAATGTATTGCTAAGGCGTGTGCAGGTAGGCGATACAGTATAATGTATTGCTAAGACGTGTGGAGGTAGGGGATACAGTTGAATGTATTGCTAAGGCGTGTGCAGGTAGGCGATACAGTATAATGTATTGCTAAAACGTGTGCAGGTAGGGGATACAGCATAATATATTGCAAAGACCTGTTGGGATAGGGGATACAATATAATGCATTGCTAAGTGCGAAGAAAAACAATTGTGAATCCAATGCCGTAACCAATTAAATATAATTATTACACTTTCCAGCTTAAAGTTGGAATGGACGTCCTTTAATACACTACCATTTGACTTATTGTTGTTGAAAATGCTGATGTTCAATGCGTGTACTCTAATAATACATACTGGCAAAACCCTTAGCTAGTTTACTGCAGGAACATACTAAGAGTAATTTTCGAAATAGGTCGTTTAATAAGTGTACTAACTACATAATAATAATACACAGTCATGAGAACGTATTTTCAACAAGAAAATACAGTTTGTGTGCTAGCTGCCGATACAATTATTAAATGACAAAGTAAACGTAGCAAACGTAGGGGCGATGTTATGTTCCTTCGGGCCTTCAGTAACAGAGGCCCAACCCCAACCCAGTTAGGCATACGTGGTGTAATGTGTTGACTGGTGCAATATGTGTTGTAGCCTGTGCCTCGAACTGCCAAATGTGTGATGCAAACGGAAAAGGAAACTGCGACTCGGGAAAGTGCAACGCCGGATTTGCCTATTCCAGCTCAGCAATGGATTGCGTTGGTTAGTGCTGTCATGTCTTATGTCATCACCGGTCCTATATCTCTAAAAGACACTTTCATGTGTTCAAGATAATTTATTTGTGTATGAAACTTGTGTGTGTGTGCGTGCGTGCGTGTGTGCGTGGGTGCGTGCGTGCGTGTGTGTGTCAGTTTTAAACTATTTAGCAACACAGTCAATACATTTCCTACATTTCGGTATGTTTTGTGGAACACAAATTCATGTGAAAAAGGCAGCATAAACAGTTACATACTTTGGGTTCTCCCGCACAGATGGATTTAGCCGGTACATAGTGACATTATTGCTTTCATTTGGTATTACACCGTTCCATTTTCAAAGGAAACATTTGTGTTTATTGTGAAAAAAAGCCTCGAGGAATTGCCCTCCTTAGAGAGGTATTTTAAATAGTAGTTTACGAATTGTGGCACATCGGTTACCATAGATTTGTCAGAGGTACAACATGACATCACCAATACGAATCTCATATAAAAATGTGCATGTCTTAATGTTACCTATTTGACTATGCCCATCTTCTTTGAATCACCAGCATGTCCCACCAATTGCAAGGAATGCAAAGTGAAAGACGCAAGAAATACGGAGTGCAACGTCAACAAGTGTGATGTTGGATATGGTCTCAAGGATTCTAACAAAACTTGCATACGTATGATACACTTTATATGTGTCTTATCCGTACACAACCACTCTAACGTGTTATAAGCGTCCGCGTAGACGTCAATTCGTATATCTGGCTATATACTTAAGAAATATGTTAAAACAATGAAATATATACTGCTTTGCGAGAATTGATTTAATATATGTATGTTTGTTTCTGCACAACTGTTTATCATGACTTGTACATATAAACCGTGATGAACGACCGAGATCATAATTTATTTTTAAGGAGAATCTCCATGCCAAAGAATTATATTGTATAACTTGTAGGTACCATTATTATCACAATCAATGGTCACACTTAAATAGTCATGCCATTTACTGTCACGGAGATGCGCTGGCAATGCATATATTATTATTTGTCAATTGGACAAATATAGTTTCCGTTTTTGTATGATGTATTATATATGTTAAAATACTCTGCCCCTCCAACTTCATAACATTAAATGTTCTGTGTTATTTTAGAAATGCTTTACACCATTTAGGAATGACGTATGTCGTGACCATGGTCCAGAGTATTGTATACTGCTATAAGAAAAATTTAGAACAAAATAACTTGCAAATTCAACGATATACAATCTTTAAGAGCACGCATAACCATCCATCTGGTCACGATTTACACATATCTTGTATAACTAAACAATATGTTGATATGGCGACAACATTGACTTGACGCCGTGACTTGTGCCTTCAGAATGTCCCACCCACTGCCAGACATGCACAGACGTGAAGAAAGACGGAGTGATGGTGTGTGACACGTGTAGTTTTTACTACCAGCTCAACGACGGTCAGTGCGCCGCTTGTCCACCCAACTGTCTCGAGTGTAGCGAGAGCAACGGAGCCATGGTCTGCTCCAAGTGCCAGAGTCACCACGTCATGATGGACGACAAGTCGTGCAAAGGTTAGTATCAGGCGTGGTTGCATTAGCAATAGTATGTGGAACCGTGCGTTTGTGCGTGCATGCGTGCGTGCGTTTGTACGTGCACGCGTGTGTTTGTACGTACATGGGTGCGTGCGTGCGTGCGTGCGTGCTTGCTTGCTTGCTTGCTTGCTTGCTTGCGTGCGTGCGTGCGTGCGTGCGTGTATGGTCGCTTAGATACACGCGTGCATTTCGTATAACCTACATTTAGAAACAATTACAACTGTATTTTTTAAAATTAAACCTATCAGTTTACCTAACAGTCAAATGCCATATAATGTCATGCATTTGCTTATGAATTAATCAGACCGCGACAGCCCTAAGCACCAAGAAACGTCGAAGAGAGGGGAGCGGATATAGTTTGGATAGTGTAGTTAGTGTAGTAAGCTGTACAATAAATACCTGCAATAACTAGAATATTCCAATCAGCGAAATGTAGCCAACCTCATGGATTTTGCATTCCGCTGTAGAACTACAGTTTACGGTGTTCAATAGGATGGTACGTCTCTTGAACGAAACCTGCGTATACTGGTCTAGCGTATGTTCTACACAACTCAAAATGTCCTTATTGTGATGCCACATGCACCATAGAGGATAACACAACATTACATTACATGTTTAACTTGGAATTTAAGCATTCTATTGCAGTTCGAACCAAACACGTCAACCTACATATCAGCCATATAATGTAATAACAAAGTGCAGTTCAACAATTCCTCATCGGTGTTATATATATATATATTAGCTAGTCATAATTGGATATGCTGATATGGCTGCAGCATGTTCGGAGGCGAAATTTGATCAATGCACCGTGTGTACTGGTGCGGACAGCAACGACAAACACGAATGCAAGAATTGCAGCGCTGGATATACCCTCAAGGATGACAAATCTGAATGTTTATGTACGTATCCCGGGTTCTCTCATGTTTTTCAGGCAGAGTATTCTAATCATGGCAGAGTATTCTAATATGTAGAATAAAGTGCAAAATAAACACGTATTGGTAGTTAATATATTACATACATATCAAATCTGTGTTCAGACAACTACGAGTAAGTAGGGTTGGGCAAGGATTTAGAAACTTGACCTAAAACAAGATCCAAATTTATATCTCATTTACATCCCTTGCTATAACACGTTTCCAAAGGCTACAAAGCAATACCAGAATATATGGATGTGATATACATAACAGTGTAGAAATTAAGGACAAACTTCATAATTGCGCCTGTGCTAGATGACGTAGTTCTAAGCGACAACAACATTAGAAGACAGCATCCGTGTACACCGAATTGGCCTGCAGAAGTCACAAACCAATAACAAAAAAATAACACATATTATAATCAAATCAACGTTTAGTTGAAGGACTATAAAATCCGAAGTGCTTTCCTCAAAGCCAGAAATACATTACAAACAAAACGACCACGTTGGTTTATGGCGGAAGATCGCAAAAGATGCGCCTCTTCTATCCAGCTATAGCTTTGAAGAAACAATACACCATCCTAGGTTGCTGTATTCATTCAACAGTACACCTTTGTTCGTAGGTTAAGGGCTTGATTATGAATACAGCATGACAAATACAGATCGGGAGTGTAAATTCTTTAAAACAACCAACAGTGAAAGTGAACAAAATCATGTACAAATGTGTTTTAATAAAAAAGTTTTGTACATTCGTCTTAAGTCGTCGAAAGATCATTGACTGAATATATGCAGGGTATATTTATTATGTGAAGAATATATAAGCAACAAAACAAGAGAACACTAGTTGAAGTAATCTACACGCCATCACACGTAAATGTTATTGCATTTACAGAACACTAAACACTAAAAGCTGAAAATAAATAGTACTGTATTATAGATGATTTTACAATAAATTGGCTGAATTGTTATCACAATACAGAAACAATTTGCGATTAAATAGATACAATATTGTTAAAAGCATGTGTACCTGTAATTAAACGTGTACCAGAATAACAACAACCACAGCTACATTAGTAGACAATATTTACAGCAATGATGTAATATATTAAGTAGCAATACTAATAAAGTAATACTAATAATATGTGTAGCTCCTGTATTTTCAAGAATACGACCTCAGATGCGGAACAAAAAATCAGTAAGAAGAATACCATGAAAGGGGACACGTATGAATCGTCACTGAAGCATGTGACCTATCATGCTTTAATCAAATCAACTTAATATCGCCCATGAAATAGCCGTGCACAGCGAAATGTCCCGCAGAAGCCAACACTGACGAAATAATCATAATCGTAAATCAATGCGTGAGTCGTCAATGGATGGATGAAGATGCTAGGAAGCTCAGGAGGATAGGCAATGTCTCAAGTTATATGCCTTATTTTTTGCAAACGATACTAAATTCTTCATAAAAGGGGAAACTTTAGATAAACATGTATCGGTAATGTAACATGGTTTAAACATTAGATTGAGAATTCTAACACAATAGCTTAAACAAGTATCCAAGCTTATGTAAAACAAAACATACAAACAATGACATCAAACAATATTTATAGCATACAAAATAGACACAGTAAAATCTATGTTGATGGGACAAAAATAAATAATAATCCTGTAGGTAAACACCATTTCTATATATCATACAAGAAATGGTTAAATATATTGTTTGGATACTTGTTTTAAGTTATTGTGTTAGACTTTTCAATCCAATGTTTAAATCATGTTACATAATTGAACAGATCTGCCAGGCAACTAAAGTGTAAAAGCATTTTGAGCAGTCCTGAGGATACTGCGCTATATAAGACCTTACCTTTACTTTGCCTTTATACTATGATTACAATATTTAGAATAATAAAATGTATATACATATATAATTTATATATATATAAATATTAAAAAAATTATATATATATATATATATATATATATATATATATATATATAATTAAACTAATACATATGTATTTTGTATTTCCTCTTATATATATATATATATATATATATATATATATATATATATATATATATATAATTAAACTTAAACTGGAGGAACATATAAAATGCACATGTAACAGACCAAAAAGTATTGGTATCATTGACACATAAAGGTAAAAAAACTGCTCAAACATACTCTAAACAATTATGTTGTAGACTCTAAACAGATAAGTTGTAATTTTATTTACCCTTACATTGTGATATGACATAGGAGAAATCCCAGAAGATAACACTTGTGTGTATTTCAGAAAAGCTCAGTACGCACAATTAGTCAATCGGGGTACGCAAACTGCATCCAGTCTTTATCTAAGCAACGTCAAATTATTAAATCTTACAGCTATATTTCCACCTTGCTATAACATGAAGCAGAAAACCTTTGATAAAATACCGTTCTGTCATACAAATATATTGACACAAAATAAATTGGCATTTGTTTATTCTAAATATTCTAATCATATTATAAAGGCAAAGTAAAAGTAAGGTCTTATAAAGCGCAGTATCCAGTCCTCAGGACTGCTCAAAACGCTTTACACTTTACTCCCTGGCAGACCTGTTCAATTATACACCATCTCGGCCTCTCTGGAAAGCATCCAGCCGTATGCTACAATTAATGCGCGAAGGCTGCTCGTACACATATCCACCACTTGTCTATAGCCAGGTACTCATTTATACAGCTGAGTTAACTGGAGCAATGTAGAGTGAAAACAACTTGCCCAAGGTTTTAACACGCAGCACAGGACTCGAACCCGGTTTCTCTTAGTGGAGAGTCCGAAGCACTAGCCCTGACCCATTGCGCTCCACAAATAGCTTTACCGGGGAGATTGTGATAAAGAACCATCCGTATTATATCACAGTATACCCAAATTATACCATAGTATCATAATTTCTTATAAGCTAATAAGCTCAAGACAAGAACTAATTAGCATCGTTATAGTTGATTTATTTTTCTCAATATTAGCTGTCTGATTGTTATGGTCTGTATCATGTTTTCTTGCAGCTTGTAGCAGTCTGCAGAACTGCAACACGTGTAAGGACGATCCACTGGTGTGTGACAAGTGTTCCAGCGGTTACACAGCCAATGATGAAAAGACAGTGTGTGCAAGTGTAAAAGACTGCACTTCTGACAACTGTAATGCTAGAATGTCGACAAGTGCAGCTACCCGAATCCTGTTCATGGGATTCTGGGTAAAATGTCACATTGCGGTAGCATCAATGATCACCTACTCCGTCAGTGTGTTACTGATGTAGCAAAGACACCAGGGAGAGTAGTAACAACAGGAAGATGGGTAATACTGACAAATTACACCACGCTTTGTTTCCGCAGCAGATAGTTCACTCACACAGTTAAACTATGCGTGACCTACACCCATGTGTTCTGTCATTGCGCCTCTAGATTGTTTATATTTGCACAGAAAAATAAATACGAAAAAGACAACCTGTACCGGACGTAGGTAAAGAGGAAATGGCATCAATGTTAACGGTTTCTATTCGTTATGATTGCCTTTGTAATTTAAGCGTACACTGAATTATTCAGGTACCTAAAGACCATGCATATTTTGTGATTACACCTGCTAGTTATCTATCGTTTATATTATTTGGGATAGTTTTTAAAATAGATAACCTCAAAGCGATGTGTTGTTTCTCTGGCATAACATGATGTCCTGTTTTGTAGCAGTTCAGGTAATTGGCTAGTTCTACAGAAACAACCAGAAACAAAATGTTGTATTCTGACTGTCTTCCTTCCCCAGTATCATAGCCCGGTGCAGGTTTAGTGGAGAACATCTACAGAATCCGCCGGTGTTGCACTACTGCTGTATAACTGTTTAGCTTTTGAACTCGGTGGCAACAATTTAACATCGTGTCCAGTTGTTGTCCTGGCTGTGAGCGAGACATGACCAAATGTATTGTGACACTTTGTAGAAGTAGATATACGATATATTTTTTATAGCACAACTGTAATACTTAAACACCTACAACATGAGCTGTGTTCAATATTTAATTTAGCTGCATGGCAAGTGTTCTCAATCCTGTTATTTAAATAGGCATGTTTATTTTTTGTTTGTTTATAAATTGCTAAAAACTGGTTGGTAGCAAGTGGACGTAGTATGTTGTTATATTATGCGCACAGAAACAAACAAAAGGCAGAAAGGACGAACAAAGGCCATGCGGAAAGATGCCTGTATAAGAGACATAAATACCGTGGGTCTCAATGTAGTTGAGGCGATAAACAGGGCGACATGGAAAAACACAATCAATCAACAGCCACAGCGGCGAGCCCACACGAACGGGAAAAGCCAGAGAAGTAGAAGAAGAAGAAAGTGTCCAAATGTTCATGATAACATATTAACGACAACGACTTTGGGGGAATATATTATATACAATTCAGCGATATGAACAAATATAAAGCGGTCGGTACCACTATACTGATCCCAGTGTACTCCGTATTTACATCTAGTCTGGCGGTCAAAAAGTTGTTTTCCACAAGGAAGGTTAACGTCAAACTTAATCTAACAAACCTCCCCCTGGTATGTATCTGTTCTACTGCACAAGCTTAACCTGTGCACGAACGGTATGAGTTAATATCACCTGCTTGACGTTACTATAAACATAAACGCTCGGTTGCAATCTAGTAGGCAAGTTCCGCAGTTATATACAGTGGCAGATAGAACTAGAATAGCGTGTTTACTTACAGAGTCGATAGCACCAGTCATTACACGTGTCATAAATGCATCACATTTGCCACACACTGCGCCGTGCAGTCGAGTTCCGGGTTAATCCAAACAGAGTTCCTTTGCACTGCAGAAGTGGGAGGAAATAGCGCTATGTGACAGAACGTTACGTCACTTCCGTAATTTTAGACGCACAACCCGCCGCACGGCGCTACTGTCGCGACCACTGCTGAAGATCGTTTTAAAACACACCGGCCCTGACGCGGCCAACGAGTGTGTTCTGGCAGCGTGATTTGTCATGTGTATTGTATATGTTATACAAATTAAAGGGATTCTTCGGGACACAGACAAGGGATTCTTGTATGTCCTAAATTTTAATTAAAAGGGATTCTTTGATAATATAAAACTCTTAGATAATTAGCTAGTTTATTTTTGGAATCGTACAAATCACATATATAGTCAATAAAAATATTACAATCAATGATATAGTGTACGATTCCGGGCAGACAGCGGAGCCAATTAAGGCTGTTACCAGTTTACTGGGATAACAATACTTCAGATCAGTCTGTGTTATCCGTATATGGCATGGTTATTAGTGGTTGATAAAACATAATGCTAATAAAATAAAGGATTATAAGTAGGTGAACAAATTATATGATCTCTATTGTGTACATTATATAAAGTTTACATATCTCAAAGAATCCTTTATCATTATAATTTGGGATTGAAAGAATCACTTTATGTACACCTGTAGGGTTAACTAAAATCGTCTTAATAGCCAATTTCTGGTGCAATTCGTGAATGTATAAGATCCCGTTGGTAACGAGATGTTTCGTTATGATTTGCCTCAATAAACTACAATATTAATATTATTTGAGTTTTACTGATCAATCGATATAATGAAGTAAGTAGAACAACTAAAGTTCTTTTTTTTATAAATCCAAACCTAATACATGTATTTCATTGTTTCAAGTTGACCTATCAAATCACGCTGACGGTATTTTTTATAACAAGAAGTGTTCTACTTCTAAAAGTGTCATCATATATTTTATCAAACAATACGTAGTGACAAGACAACAGTAGGAGACGATGTTAGATTGGTGGCCATTGAGTTCAAAAGGCAGATAGTTATACAGCAATATTGCAACACCGGCGTATAGATGATCTCCACAAAACCTGCACCCTGGATATGATCATGGAGATGGTTGTCTCTGTAGAACCGGCCAATTATCTTAACTGTTATACATGTCAAACAGGACAACATGCCGGGCCAGCTAAAGACACAACTCGTCGCATTGATATTGTCCATTAAAGACATTTCAAATAATGTAGAACAGCATAACATTCAGAAATTGTTCCATACCTTGCATTACATTTAGACATACGAACTATGTCTTGGCTGGTGGGTTAAATTGTCTGTAATAAAATGTTCGCTAATATGTATAGGGAGTCAAGTAACAAAAATATTACGTTTGACAAATAAACAATCCAAGATAACCATCTATTTGCATCTATGACGTGTGTTTGGTTCATTGTCTGTCTGATGCCAGGAAATGTAATATCACGCAAGTTGTACCTGATTCATTCTTCTAGTTCTGCTATCAGTTATACATGTGTCATTGATAGTGTTACTATTACCTGCTAAAATATACAGTTATCTAACTGTTGAATGTTGTAAATATATATCACTGACAAACCACCGCGAATGCAAATGCACATTTATGTTATAATTATGTTCCTGGTTTATTGTCAACCTGCAATCAGCATCATTGTATCTAGG